>OVBA01000161.1:0-91914 GCA_900406435.1 Lepidium aucheri | reverse complement strand
AGTAAGTGGTCTGAGTGGTTCAGGTTGAGCTTCCCTCGTGATGGATAAGTCAAGGCGGGTAACTGAGGCTTCTTTCTGTTAGCGAACTGAGCGACTCTTGCCAGCGAACCACGAGGTAGCGATCCGAGTGTTGAGCAACTTCTTTTCCTTAGCAGCTTGTTCCGATATTTTCGCTCAATTTTATGCTCCTTTTTGCTCCAATACCTAGGAAAACTCCAAAACTCCAAATGCAAATGTAAAAAGTGCAAAACTAACCTAAATGGACCTAAATGCAAGGAAAACTAACTAACGGATACAAAAACAACCTAAAATAGTACTCTACAACCATTAAAAATCACACTTATCAGACTTCGCCATTCGTCTGCTTCCAACGGCTTGGCACCACCCGAGAAGAACTTTGTTCCAAGCTTTTGCATGTGGTCCATCACTTTGAGATAAGATGGAACACTCGCTACTGGAGGTTCCTCAGGCACATTCATAACCGACGCTATATTCATCGGGGCTGGTGTGGTTCCGACAGGCGACGCAGCTGGTAAACGTGCCAGTACTTGGGCAAGCATTCCTAATACCGCTTCCAATCCCACTGGTGCAGACGCGGTAGTACCCGTTTGGCCAACTTCCCGGGCTATGTTAGTTTCATTCTCGGTACTTCCCCCAAATACCAAGTTATCACCATTCCGAGGCAACTCTGATTCCGAACTCTGATTATTCCTAGCCATCTACAATGACTAAGATTAGTTAAGTTAGCCAGAGTACTAACTCAACTTTTCACACCCATAGAAACTTAAATAGCTTGGCGCAGAACCTGACAATGGGAGGATGGTCTCTAACCCGTTAACCCGATTATTCATAAAATGACTCATCCTAGAACCAACCACGCTCTGATACCAAATTGTTACGCCCTATCCCGCGATCCGCGAACCGACAGGTTTACAACTTGACAAAGTGACGTTTTTATTTGATCAGATATGGTTTCCTATAGTACTTAGCCAATTTTTAAGCGCAATATACACAAGTAATGGGTCCAAAATTATACATAACCGTTTACAACTTTATAGCCGAATTTAGTATAGTGTAAATTCATATTACAAGCCGTTTTCATATTATTACACTAAACCACTACCCGACCTAGCCATCCTTTTTCCCACATCGTCCTCATTCCGCGCCACGCCTAGCTACCTTGCTTCTATCACGGACTTAACTTATCACCTGAATTCATAACAAATGCGTAAGCACAACATGCTTAGTGAGCAGATCATTCCGTCCCATAAGCCCAACCAGAATACACAATCAAACAAGAATACAACTAAGTCCACATGCATGCAAGTTAAAACAGAATCTGCATCAACCGAACACTCGGCACCACCGGCGGTCCCTTCTCTGACCCATGCAAGCCTTGGCGAGCCCTCCGCTCCCAAGCATGTTGCTGGTCTAGACCCCTAAGTCAGCCCGAGTCGATCGTTGATCGGACAACCACGGAAATTAAGCACATAAGCATTCAAACGCAACCAACTATCCCTTACTTTCTAGACTTAACGAAATCTATGTTTAACCGGACTCTAGTTAGACTCAACGGTCACAATCCACCTTTGACTTGCTTCCCAAACTTCTTGACGCAAAGCTAAACTTGGTTTTGCCCAGAACTTAGCCTAACTCGATCAGGTTCTCTTTCGTTCCCAACACCAAATCGGACAAGACTTGAATCTCCAACACTTTTATTATCAATCCTTCCCTTAGCCGTTTTTGAGTAGCTCCAGTGTTTAAGTTCGGTCTCTAGCGCACAAAAATGAAGGTGATGACGGCTATTTATAGAGGTAACACCGACCAACCAAGCCAATAATTGTTTCGGTCTGGTGGTGACACGTTGTCCATACGGGAACACGTGTCTCAACCATATTATACTGATTCATGCACATAGTGTGCTAATACACGTGTCGGCTCAATAATTTTCCATGTGTAGTGGTAATGTATTTAGACACGTGTTGTTATCCCTTTCAATCTCGTTCCAAATGTAGTGCGATTTTACGTGTCCTCACCCGATTAGCCCAAGGTTCGCTCGGCCGCTACTTTCTTGGTCCGCATGGTGCGCGACTAGATCGGTCACATCCAAGTTCCACGATCTCGTCTAATATTCGTTCATATTCTCTCGACCATCACTCTACTTCCTTCAGGCACGGCTAAAATACTCGGACGGACCAAGGATCACGGGCGTGACAGAAAGTTCCAATGTTACATCTTCTCAGCGTGCAGTCTCTTTATTTCGTATGAGTACATTTTGAACTTTTCTGTTTAATATCACTTTTAACTTACTAACAAAATCTCCTGTTTTTAGTAAGGCTATAAGAGATAGATTTACCAAAAAAATTCTAAGCCAACAGAAACTAAAATCCACAAATCCTCAAAAAAAGGTTCAGAACAAAGGATGATGACATATCTAAATTTTCTTTTTAAATATGAATATATAAACAAAAAGAGTTACATACATGATATATGGAAAAATAATTTAGCCCAATAATAAATACATGGGGAATAACATTTTGTAAATAAACCAACCTTTAAAAAAATGGAATCAGCTAGGGTGAAGCTCAAACCATAGCCTCCTTAACCCTTCAAATCTATGATGATTTGAATAGTACAAAGAAGAGATTCTATTACGAATAATTTATCAGTCAAAAGTATAAAAATGGAAGAATCTTTTTATTCACAACCATGAATACACTGGTTTCTTTCTTGCTAAACATAAAAAAGTGTTATCAAACCAGTCAGAAGTATAGTAGATCCAAGAAGTAGCATGCAGAAAAGAGTAGAGTCCAACACACAACGATTGAAACAAATAATGGATTGGTGAGTATCAAACCAATCAAGAGTATAGTAGATCCAAGAAGGGAACCACACAACCATTTTCAATCGTATAGCTGAATGAACAAGCAAAAAATAGATGCTCACGTGTTTTATCATGTTCTCCACAAAGAACAAAGGCTGAAAACCTCCCCAAGCTCAGATCCAACTACCACTAGAAGATCTATTTTTAATTGCAAGCCAAACAATAAAAGCAAATAGAAAAATACCTTGGAAATATCAAATTATATGATGCCACATAACAATAGGTTTTTAATCCAAATTTCATCCCAAGTATACAAAGCAGAGAAAAAATAATGATAATCATTATCACCATGACAACAAAGAAGAACATCAATGCCTGAATCAAAGATAGGAAGAGACAAGTCTCGGAGCTGAGAAACCAAATTATCAAAAGAAAAATCATGAGGCTGACCAAAATGCCAATTTGAAAAAGAAGCAACATCTGCAACACAAACAGATCGAAGAATACCAAGATATTGGGTTCTAGAATCACTAGTAATGTCAATAAACTTTTCCATAGAGTTTGAATTATCAAATCAGACGACCTGATCAAATTTAAACCTTAATAAACTTAAAGGTTTAATCATGGAACTTCAACAATTGTCTCCAAATCATATTTTTTGGAACCAACCTTACTATCCTAATAAAAACCATAACAAAGAAGAGAATGATGAGTTCAAGGTACCCACAAAAAACCCGAGGAAAAGAGAAGTCTCCAAATAAGATGAAGAGCAAAGACACACGATGTATAATAGAGTTAGTGGAGACCAAGATCTCCTTCTTCACTAAGACAACAAATATCATCTCAAGAAACTTTAGCCTTTGATCAAAAATTAGGGGAACCGGAGAAAAAAAACCTGCATATAATCCCTCAATATCAGCAGAATAACAAGAGAAGAAACAAAACAAGAGCACTAATAAAGAGAAAATATGATGAAGATTTTCCTTGTATTTCATAATCAATCGATGTACACTTTTAAATTCAGAAGAAAGAACGAACAAAGCTCAACTTCCCTAAAGACTAGCAAAAAACGTAACTAACAACAAGCATATCCAGAGAGATATTCGTTAACTCAAAAACAGAGTATTAACCAAAGTAAACCTATGTAAACCAACTCCAATATGTATAAACCAACTCCAATACCCCCCCCTCAAGGTGGATCATACAAATTGAGTATGCCCAACTTGGATCAAAAAGCATCAAAACCATCACGCCCAAGAGGTTTTGTGAAGATGTCTGCCAACTATTTTGTAGTGGAGACATGCTGCAGCTCGATATTCTTCGTTGTGACCTCATCTCGAACAAAGTGCAAGTCGAGTTCTACGTATTTCGTTCTCTCATGGAAAACTGGATTCGTCGTGATGTAAATTGCAGACTTGTTGTCACAAAACAGCTGCATTGGTTCACAATGAGTTACTCCTAAAGTATACAGCAATCATTTCAGCCATATCATTTCTGTCGTAAGGTAAGCAATGGCGTGATATTCTGCCTCTGACGATGACCGACTGTGTTCTCTTTCTTTGTTTTCCAAGCAACTGGAGATTCCCCTAGTTGCACTATATAACCCGAAACTGATCTTCTAGTGAGAGGACAGCTTGCCCAATCAGAGTCACACCATCCTATCAATGTCAAAGATCCTTGTGCTCGTAAGTGTAACTCTTGCCCGGGATCAGCTTTGAGATAGCGTACTAAACGCAAAGCCGCTTGCTAATGGTCTTCTCGTGGTTTACTCATAAACTTGGAAAGGACATGTACTGAGTAAGCCAAGTCTGGTCTTCTGACGAGTAAATAAATTAGACGACCAAGAAGCCTGCGATATGGTGTTGGATCTGCAATGATTAGAGATTGAGATACAGCTAACTTGTTGTTCTGTTCTAGTGAAAAGTGTGCAGGTCTGGACGTGATCAGACCTGTTTCACTTATAATATCTGATGCATACTTTCTCTGACACAAATACATTCCAGTTTTGTTCCTAGCAACTTTGATACCCAGAAAATACTTTAGTGGTCCTAGATCTTTCATGTGAAAACATGACGACAAATACTTCTTAAATGAGTCCATTGCTGTAGAACAACTCCCAGTGGTTATCAGATCATCTACATACACCAATATATGCAGTCAAATACCATCTTTTGCATAAGTAAACAAGGAATAATCTGACCTTGATTGTATGAAACCATACTCCAGTAAAGCAGATGAAAGCTTCTGGAACCAACAACGAGGCGTCTGTCGAAGACCATAAAGGGACTTCTTGAGTTTACAAACTCGATTTTTACTACCAGATTGGAATCCCGGTGGCAACTTCATATATACTTCTTCGGTTAAATCTCCATGTAGAAAGGCATTATGAACATCCATCTGATGGATTGCCCAGTTTTTCTTGCAAGCAACATCAAGAAAAACTCTTACTGTGTCCATTTTAGCAACAGGCGCATAAGTTTCTCCAAAATCCTCACCTTCAATCGGTTTATTCCCCAAAGCAACTAGTCTCGATTTGAAACGTTCAACTGACCGATCAGATTTAAACTTGACCTTGAATACCCACTGTGACCCAATTGCACGTTTACCCTTTGGTAGCTCAACTATATCCCATGTGTTGTTTTCTTCAAGAGCAAAGACTTCTTTTCCCATTGATTCCCACCAACGTACATCCTTCATCGCCTCACGAAAAGACTTTAGTTCTTTTGTCTCAATAATCGCTGTTAAATAAGCAACATGTGAAGTTGAAAATCGGTGAGTTCCTTTAATTATGGGATAAATTGTTTTGCCTGAATCTGCTTTTACAACATCAGCCCTGTTTGTGTTTGATTTGATAGGCTGGAGAACAAAATCTTTCAACAAAATCGATGGAGCTCGCCGGCGCTGGCCTCTTCCAATGTTTTTGGTTGGTCCAACTTCCAACGGTGGTACTGGGCATGGTAACTCAGGTCAATTAGCTTGAGATATTGGTGGTTGAATGAGCAATTGCGAATTGTCTTCGCTGCTTGTAGAAGAAGATGAGTCAACTTGTTGACTTGGGCCTAAATAATTATCTGCTGGCCCAAGTCGTGAGTTAACTCTTCCTTGCCTCAGCCCAAATTCATTATCTTCATTAATCACAACATTCGAAATGGGGGCCCATAAGCTATCATCTTCTTCACCGATTTGTTTCACAACAACATCTCCGTATGGAAATTTGTTTTCTGCAAAAACGACATCTCTGGAAACAAAAAATTCTTCTTTTTCCAAGTCAAATAAATGCCAACCTTTCTTCGAATACGGATACCCAGCAAATATACACCTTTGGCTTTTTGATGCAAACCTGTCTCCATCTCTGAGTTGATTATGAGCAAACGCTAAACATCCAAAAACTCTGATATGTTTGTATGATGGGACCTTCTCATAAAGACGCTCGTATGTGTTTTGTTGTTGAGAATTGGGCTTGGCGTTCTGTTTATGAGATGAAAATCCGTGAGAACACAATCTCCCCAGAATTGTATCGGAAGATTTGCTTGAAAAAGCAAAGCTCTTGCGACATTGAGAATGTGTTGATGCTTTCGTTCGACGCGACCATTTTGTTGCGGAGTGCCCACACAGCTTGTTTCATGTCTAATTCCTTGCTAAGCAAAATACGTAGAGAGTTTCATAAATTCAGAGTCATTGTCACTTCTTATTGTCATCACTCGTTTATTGAAGTGGCGTTCAGTCATCGCCAAAAAATTCTTAGGTGCTTTTGATTTGTCAGTCAAGAGATAAAGCCAGACACATATCGTGTGATCATCCACGATCGTGAGAAAGTATTTGGCACCGCAATGTGAAGGTGTGTGATAAGGTCCCCACACATCAACATGAATTAACTCAAAAAAGGTCGAACTAGTATTATTACTCATAGGAAAACTATCACGAGTTTGCTTAGCACGAAGACATATTTCACACGCTTTATTGTCAGAAACAGAAACTGCAACATCACGAAGTAATGAAAGTACTTTATTCGATGGATAACCTAAGCGGCTATGCCACAATTCAAACTCTGCCAATGCTTTAGTTGAGATCGCAGCTACAGTTTCCACACTGCAAAAATGGAAAGTTCCACCAGCACGCTTACCCGCTCCAATCATCGTCCTCAAACTGCGGTCCTGTATCACAAGATACTGGTTAGCTACTTGGAGAACACAAATATTCTCATCCATTAAGTGAGTGATGGAAATAAATTCTGATCTTAAATCCTTTACATAGTACATTGACTGTAAAATCAAACTAGAAGCAATTCTTATAGTCCCAGCTCTATCTGAAACCTTTTCTCTACCATCTGCCATAATTACTAAGACTGGAGGTATTTCTCATACATTATAAAGCATCTCATATCTTCCAGTTAGATGATGAGATGCACCCGTATCCAGTATCCATGGAGGTTGAGAGTTCGTACCTGAGAGACGATCACTCGAATTTTTGGTGTGTTTTCCAGAATTGAGGATGGACTTTAGCATCTTCCATTGGTCATTTGTTAGCTTAACGTCTTCACGATCGTTGTTTGTAACAACATAACTAGCATGATCTCCTTGCTGTTCCGGTGGGACGTAAACACAATTCGCATACTGTGGCTGACCTCATCCTTTGCTTAATCCTCGTCCTTTGCTGGTTAAGCTTCGAGCTTTTGGTCTGTCTCCCCACCACTCAGTATATCCAATGAACGAGAAGCAATGATCTGATGTATGTGTTGTGCTATTACAATGAGCAAAAACAACATTGCTTTTTGCTTCAGATTTGGACTTGAACGGCTTTGACTGTGTTGCAAAAGCCGCGATTTCAGAGACGGCTTCGTTGTTGGTTGCTCCTAGATCCTCCTCATGACGTATCATATTGTACACCTCTTCAAGCGGCTGCAAAGGCTCACGTGTAACAATGGAGGATCATATTGCTCTGTATTGATCATCAAGTCCGTAAAGGAATTGATGCACCTTATCTTCTTCTCGATCTCTTTCTTGTTGAATGTGAAGATCACATTCACACTTTCCGCAGCTGCAAATACGCATTGGTCATTGACTGTGCAGGCTATCCCATATGCGATTCAATTTTTCATAGTATGATTCGATTGCAAGTCCTCTTTGCTTGCAACAGGCTAATTTTGACTTCAGTTGTTGAAGACGAGATCCGCTCAAAACAGAAAACCGTTTCTTCAAATAGTCCAACAGTTCTTTAGCGATTTCTCGGTGAGAAATTGTTGACCGCAACGTCGGTTCTATAGTCATACGAATCCATGAGACCATAAGTGCTTGTATTGTCTTCCAGTCATCATAGTTTGGAGAGTTTTCTGCAGGTTTTTCAATGGAGCCATCAAGGAAGCCGAACTTTTTCCTTGACGTCAAAGCTGTCTTCAATCCACTAGCCCACTCATCGTAATTGGTTCCTTTGAGAAGTGGATGTGAAATTACAGCTCTAGGGTTGTTAGCAGAAGTGAGATCATATGAAGAAATTGTTCTCCTCACTTCAGGTGGCGGAACAGGAGGACTCTGATACCATAAAGAGAAAATATGATGAAGATTTTCCTTGTATTTCATAATCAATCGATATACACTTTTAAATACAGAAGAAAGAACGAACAAAGCTCAACTTCCCTGAAAACTAGCAAAAAACGTAACTAACAACAAGCACATCCAGAGAGATATTCGTTAACTCAAAAACAGAATATTAACCAAAGTAAACCTATGTAAACCAACTCTAATATGTATAAACCAACTCCAATAACTAAAAGTTAGAGATGTTGGTGATAACAGATTACATACTTGATTTTGATAATGTGGCGTCTCATATATGAATTCTATATTATAAAATGACGACATATACAGAATTATTTAATTTCATGATGACGTACTTAAACAAACAACAATACCAAAACCATACAATTTCAGGTTTAACCAAACGCCAATACTCATTACCACCTTCGTTAACTCCATCAATGGTTTTTAAAAACAAAAAGTCAAACCCAACAAATCTCAGTATACTAACAAATTTAAAATTGTTGATTGGTTAATCAATCAAACCAAATAATAATACAAATAACAAAAATAAACCAGCATCAAACCAAATACACAATTTAAACACAATGATTTTTTTTTTGGTCGAGACTAAACCACAATGTTGGTTTGTCAACATTCAATGTTGACACTCAAATAAACTCATTTTCTATATGCACATATATATACCTAGACTCTGAAACTTTTGATAAACCTACATTATGTCTTTTAATCTAAATTGGTCTATTGGTTTAGGCCAAAGATCAATTCCCTATATATACGAAATTATTAATTATTTCTATTTGGCCACTGAATATCTAAATTTGAACTATATTCAAACTCCATAAGATTAGTTTAGACTTTAGCCCAAATTTCTCCGTAGTTAATCACAAAAATATGTTTTTTTGGTTTAATGATGTTTTGTCTTATTTTTAATATTTGGTTTGATTAATAACCAACCAACAAACTTTTTTCTTTTCTAGTAAACCATTTTTTGGTTTGATTTTGGTTTCTTAATAATGTTGACCATAATCAGTCAGTGATAACAAAGTTTGATATACAGTTAACTGAAAATCCTATAGTCATAATATGTTTACATGTCTATCAGTAACTATTATATATCATCATGAAATTACACAAAATTAGAACAGAAAACAGTACATATTAAAGTTAGAATGTTTAGCTATATGATTGCCTAAAATAGGTGTAGCTAATAAAAAAAGTTTTCCAATTCTAAAAATCTCTAAATTTTTAAGCCAAAATTTATAAAATCTTTAGATGTTTGTAGAGAAACGGGATAAACATGTTACTGCTAACTAAGTAAACCTAAAAAAATTTTTCAACATTAGGCCATAACTGACCGGCCCAGTAGCCAAGTTCCCACATAATACAGGCGGTAGGTTTCGATTTCGAGATATGCAAGTGCGTCTGCCTATAAAGAACTTACTAATTATCATTAGGCTAAAGGTGCAACTAAGTAAACTTAAATAAAACAATACTTTGTGAACTTTTATAAAATAAAAATTAACTTTCCCTAGAAAGATAAACTAGGAAAAGAAACAATTTACTGAAAACGCATGTGGTTGCAATTATATCACTCTGCCACTCCCACACTATTTGATACCCACTACTCTCAAAGTTACTCACTCTCGTTAAATATATATATAATTCTACATTTTTACATGTCAAAAAAGCCTAAATTGAGAAAAGAACACGTTAACTTTATAATCATAATTCATAATCATGATATTTCACCCCACTCTTCTTCTGAATTCTTATTAACCTAATCATGATTTCAATGATAAAACAAATATGCAACAGTCAAAATAGTAAAATGAAGGTTGATGATTAGATTAACCTAATCTTCCTATTATAAAGTTAGAAGTACTAAGAAACACAAAACATTATTTCTTGAGTTTCTGAATTACATATTTCATGATTCTAAAACTTTGTAAATAACCACGAAGCAAGGTAATATAGCTCTCGCGTTATAAACCACTAGCTCCTCCAGATTTGAATAAACTCCGGCGTTGACCGCCACCGAGTCAAACACACCACTACTCGTTGAATTCTCCTCCACCAGAAGCTTCTTCTCCGCCGTAGAAGAAGCTTCCACCGCCGGTAAATCAACACGTTTAACTCTTCCAGCAATCACACGACACACAAGCATCACTCTCTTTGCATCATCGTTACACTTCAGCAAATCATCAGCTCTTCCACTACTCGCCGTCGTCCTCACACCTCCGACGCTACTCACGGTGGCTCCTCCTCCTCCTCCTCCTCCGCCGCATGATTTTGCTTGGAATCCGTGGCGAATTACGGTGCAGACGCCACAACCAGGGAGATTAGAGCAGAGAGAAGACGAGCCACGAGCTCCAAGAGAACAAGTGAGAGTGGTGCAGTGAAAACGAAGAAGCTCGTTACCATCAGCAGCACAACGAGCGTCTTTTCTAGTGGTTTGAAGTGCACGCGCCTTCACTGCGTCTCGGCAATCTTCGAACCGTTGGATTGTGCGTTGAGTGTTGTGGACTTTTAGTATCCGTTCGATCTGACAGATTGGACTGTCTTTTTTAAGCCAGCTTGACTTGAATATAATCTCCACTATGTTTCGACCCGAATCTTCTGGACCTAACTCCGAAACTGTAAATCCAATACAACACTCATTAATCACTGAAAACACATACAAAGTCAAAACTAGCCAAAACACCCCATCTAAACCTAATCTGCAGTGCTAGTGAAAACAATACAGAGTCAAAAACAAGACAAAAACACTTGAGTTTTGGAACATTAAAGCCAGAGTTTTAATTTGGTTCTTGTCAGGTGGAGATATAAATTCTGATACTGTTCAATAGTAAACTGACACGTAATAATATAAGGAGACATGACAGCTGTTTCATTTTTATAGTACAAATGGTCCCATTGAATGGTAACCAAAATGACAGATGTAAAGACTATGGAATATACTAATTTCCAATTTTATTCTTCTTCTCTTTTGTATTTTTCTCTCAAAATATGTTTTATCTTCAATGAATATGCAATTCGAAAAACTATCTGCAACATAAGTCCAAATCATCTTAACTTATTTGATTGATACTATCACCGACAACAACATTGAGATCTTGATTCCATTTTAAAAATCAGATTTAAGACTTTAAAATGAAAACATATTCGTTTATTATTTCTTAATATAATGGTAAATCTATGAAAAATCCAAATTAATTCACCAAAACACATGTTAATGCTAATTAATCAATAAGTACTTAATTAGTGAAGATTATATCATCATTCAAAGGTCAAAATCAAATCATAGACTAAGATCTCAAATAACTCCTAAGGGTACAAAACATAATCTTTACTTTATTTAGTAATCAATTTGCATTTTAAAATGTGACTACACAGCAACAAAAAATTCATAAAAAAGGTGTAGTTGGAGCGTAATTTCTTTTTATAGCTAGAGCATAATTTATTAAAGTAAATATATAAATATATATATATATATACATATAGTTTTTTTTTAAAAAACAGACACCATTTTGGTCGAGTCTTAAGGTTACCTGCATGACGAACAGCTTGATGAAGCTCTAAGCTTTCTAGCTTGGGAAAAACTTCTCCACATTGAGAGCAAGCACAAACCCTAGGAGAAATTGGATACCTGAAATTGAAAAGTACCAAAAATGAAACTAGAAATATATAAAAATTACAACTACTTTTAATGTTTTCATTGTATAATTTGTGTAGTTATTACCTGCTAGGGTCAACTATCATGTGACATTCGTAACATCCGGAGAGTTTACGGAACTGCATGGCTCTAAACGACGTCGTTGATGATGACGTGTAACTTCCACTAGCATTAGATCTCGTAGATGTAAGAGACCGAGACGATGAAGAAGAACCGTGTTGACCAGGTTTCCGAGTTAAGAGACGAGTCTCTGAATCAACAGTAGCCGAGTTAGCTACATCTGGAGAGTTATCTGCTCTATGAACCACACGAGTATTACCATGAGCCACGTCTCTAAAGCTACAGATTGAGCTACAAGACGAGCTAAGCTTGGAAGGAGAAGAGTGTGTAGTAGTTGTGGAAGGAGCAGAATGAGAGTTCTTAGAAGGATCATGGACTCTAGAACCTTCGATTTGTTTGCAAGTCAATAGGTTTTTGATTTGGTCCCATGAAGATGGTTGCTTTTGAGGTACTGGCTTTTTTGGTTTGTTTGGTTTTTGTTTCTCAGGTTGGGTTTGGTCGGTGGGATTCTCACGTTTTTTGCGTTTGCTTGACGGTGGATTGTTGTGTTTTTGAGGCGGCTCTGTGTTTTCCGGTAAGAAAGTTAGCAAAGCCATTGAAAGAAGAACGTGAGAGTTTTCTTCTAGGCTTTTTTGTGTGTGTTTCGTCTTTATGGTTCTTTAATAATAAGCTTTTTTTTTTTAGGTGTTGAAATCGAAGATGGATCAAGAGGGGTAATAAGGAGGGAAGATTAAAGTAGTGGGCTCTATCTTTCTTTATTTCTTTATTTTACAGTTTTACTTTCTTACCCTTTTCATTAATATTCTTGTTCGAAATTCATATTAGAACTTTAATTTAAATAATAAAATAAGATATTGAAGATGGAATCCCCTACCTGCAATAGTAAAAGCAAGATTAAAAACTATTAGATCAGTTGACAAAAAATAGTACAAAAATTAGATAAGTTGCCAATTTTTCTACTAATATAGAAGATTCTGCCTGGTTTTAGATTATTTTCTGCTCTTTTTTATTGTTTCTAATCCTGATTTTTTGTTTGTAATGTTAGATAATAAATTTCGGTATTTCAAACTGGTTTACATTTTTTTTTATAATGAATGAGAAAAGTTACCAAAAGAAATACTAAAATGAAGACTGATTTAGTTGAATATCTATTTATATAATATTCTATTAAAATTTAATTTTACAGAGTGATTTGGGTCATTAATGGAGTTTTGTCTTTTAAATTATTAATAACAAAAAAATCAATTTTCAGATATCCTATCATGTGAGAGAAAACAAATCTTTCTAATTAATTATGGAATCTGGTTGCTTACTTTCTTAGTTGTGGTGCAGTTATATATTTTCTTTAAATAGAAAGCAATATATAATATGAATTTTAGATAGTAAATTACTATTTTGATGATAAGAAATTAGTTAGAAGATATTGAAATTAAATTATTTTGGACGAACTTGGTTGGCTTTGTATGTGCTTTAACTGCTTCATATATTATCTTCAATAACTGTTTGACCTTCTTTTTAGGTTTAACTTTAGTCAACGTCATTGAAGCTTAGACATTGGCATTATTAAAAAAATGTAAATTTCACTATCAAAAAAGTTTGAAGATCTAATTCGTGTTTATATAAAAAAAAGGTTTAAAAAATTCCATGAATGGTTTTAGTAAGAAAAATAACGTTAATAGTTTCTTGGTTTGTTTAATATGTTAATGGTTTTTTAGTACATCAAAATATAATAATAATAATTATTATTATTATTGTAAAATAATGGTTATGGATGTATGGTCAAAACAATAGTTTAAACAGAACAAGATTACACGTGAAACACCAGACAAGGTCTTTGGAAACTTCGTATTTGGAACTGTGATTACGGATTCCAAATGTTTCTATTTGTCTTGAATTGAAATTTTCAATGCTCTTATTTTCTTTGTTTCTTATAAATAATTATGTTGCATTCTATTTTAGCTTCTATACTTGTAAATTTCAGTATTTATATCAAGCATTTTGGATTTATGCAATTTGTTTGTTTGGGGGTTATAGATTGACAGACTATAAACTTTCTTAAAGTAATTAAGTTAGGGTTTCATAAACTAACCTCACTACAGTAATTTAGTAGTGGATTTTACCCTTGAAGTATGCGTTAAAAAGTATGGGGTAAATCTATTTATTAATATATAATGCGCCAAATCAAAAATTAATTAATGTATAAAATGAGGATTCCACTACATTATGTCTACATCATGGGAAGAACTTTAAAATGGATATATCATTCAGCATATTTTAGGTAATTATATAAATTAAATACATCACATATAATCTATTTTGAGAAGAAATAAAGTAGTTTTGATTAAGTAGTCTGTTTTCTACTATTTTAAATTTTCTAGATTTTTCGTTAAATAGTTAAATGCATACTTCTATTATTTTTTATAATCAAAATTCAATTTTGGAATGATAAATTGTACAACTGTGAATGATAAAGTTTTTTTTGTACCATTTATATTTTAATACAAAACCAGTTAAATAAGCGGAATAGTGTTTTTAAAGAAAAAATTTCAAACTAGTGTTTTTGAGACCATGGGCTAGAAAATATACTCAAGAATTCAACAATGGAATGTGATGAATATCATATTAGCATATGAGAAATTTGTTAAATATTCTTGAGATGTTAGTTAATTTTGTTCGTGTTTAAGTGTTTTTGCTTATCACCAAATGTTGTATATAAGCTTTTTGTACATTCATTCTAGAGTTAATGAGAAAATAAACTTTAATCATTTCAGGTTAGTATGGTACTAGAACATTTTTTTCTTTATTTTTCATTCACTTTCTCGAGAAGAATAAGATTGAGTCTTTTTCATCTTTCCATCACAAATTTCTCTTTTGCTTGTTTGAATTACACTAAATCGAACATCATTTCCATCTCATATCTCTATCCCAAGCTCCATTTTTAGCTCTTTGAACTCATTCCGTCATCAAATCATTATTTTAATCTTTATCTTCATCTATTTTCATTCTGCTCAATTCTTCTTTGATTTTCATTTTCTTCTTGAGATTCTTTTGGTCTTCACCAATTTTATCTTCATCATCTCTTCCATATGCTCTGACTGATGATTGTTCTCGAGTTTCCATTGATTAGTACAATAATCCATACTATCTGCACAATTGTGATCATGTTGAACTAGTTCTTGCTACATATTATCTCTCATATGGTGCAGATTTTCAGTATTGGCGTATGTCAGTTAGAATGGCTCTTAATGTGCATAAAAATTAGGATTTATCAATGAAACGATATACCTAAACCTGATAGTTCTCACTGTGATTTTGGATCTTGGCTAAAGTGTAATGATATGATGGCCACTTGGATTATGAATTTTGTTTCAAAAAATTTTGGTCAAAGTTTGTTATTCATATCAACTACTAAAAGAATTGGGAACAATCTTTTATCAAGATTCAAAAACTTTTATATATCAAGATTCAAGCAAGATTATGCTCCTCGAATATTTATGAATAGAGCAATGCTTGGGTATAATTGAATAGAGGTTAATAGTAGTTGATACCTACTATCCAGAACAGATCACTTTATGGAAAGAATATCGCAGCTATGTTGAGCTTCCTGTGTGGGAAATATGAGTGCAATGCAGCTATTTGTAAGAGAAACTGCAACAAAGAGTTGAGTTACAAAGTTTGCGAACAGATTGAATGAAGCATTTGAGCCAACAAGAAGACATATTTTGATGTTGAAGCCAATGACTTCCATTGAAAATGCTTTCAATCTGGTTACTGAAGATGAACGTCAAAAGAACATCAAGTCGTCTCACCAATTAGAAAAATGTTGTTTTCCAAGCCTTTGATAATACATCAGACTCAACTGCAATCAAATATGGCAATGCTGTTTATATTGTTCAGAACAATGCAAACAAGTTCAAGTCTAAATCAAGACCAGTTTGTATAGGACATGTAGTGTAGAAGCGTTTCAAACTACATGGTTATCCTCCAAGTTATATTCTAGGATTCAAAACTAGAGCTATGAATTCTTCTATAAACTCCCAGGCTTCTAATCAGACTAGTGGTATTATTTTTGAGGCTTACAAGCCATAGACTCATGTTGTTGCTCATGTTATGACTGGATCATGACCGAATCAACATGCATCAAATAATCTTCCTTATAACCTAGACATGAGCAAATTGAACCAAGATCGACTTCATTCCCCCATTAAGTAGTTATCCACTCTTACAAAAGCAACAAAACCTTCTGTTTCAACTCCATTGGTTGCAATTGTTACTGATCATGGTATTATGGCCCCTTAATCATCATCGATATCTCTTCTTCTATTCCATTTCCTTCCACATCACTAAGATATAAAGATAATCATGTAATATTTCAACATCAATGTTATTCATCTCTCTCAAATAGTCTTTCTCATGGTAGTTAGATTACTGATACTGGTGCTACAAGCCATGTTTGTTCTGATCTCTCTTTGTTTAGTGGCACTACTGCAGTTTCTAAAGTCATGATAACATTGCCTAATGACACTAGAGTAGCTATTAATAAATGTGTTACTATACTTTTATCATCATTTGTCTTCTTGTGCCATCTTTTATATTCAATCTAATCTATGTTAGTAGTTTGTTGAAACATAGCAACTGCTATGCTTATTTCTTTTCTAATTTTTGATTTATTCAAAGAGAATATTTAGGGCTTGATTATTGGTAGAGGGATTTTAGCACAATCCTTACATGTTACATCTTGAATCATCATCGTATTCATTAAACTTCATTGGATCCTTGGTTGTTGATGGACATCTGTGGCACTAACACTTTGGACACCCATCATTTGACAAGTTAAAACTGCTTTCTAATAGTTTATCTATGACTAGTAATAAGACTTATGTTGATTCTCATTATTCTGTTTGTCCTTTGGCCAAAAGGGTGCCTTTGAGTCTCATAATAGATGTTGTTTAACTTTTGATTTGATTCATTTAAATGTATGTGGTCCATATTCTACTGGTCTATTGAGGTTTATAGATTATTTTTCACCATTTTTATGATCATACTCGTGTAACCGGGTTATATCTTCTAAGGAATAAACATGATGTTCATTCTAAATTTGTAGATTTTATTTAATTTTTTTAGACTCAATATCAAATTGTCGTCAAGGCTATATAACTGATAATGCTCTTGAGCTTGCTTATATAGATTTAGTTAGAAACCATGGGATATTACATCAATTTTCATGTTCATATACTCCTCAACATAACTCTGTTGTTGATAGGAGGCATCAATGTATTGTTAATGTTGGTAGGGCTTTATTGTTTCAATATAATGTTTATCTATGTTACAGGAATAATTGCATCCAAACTATTGTTTTCCTTATTAATAGAACTCCCTCTGTTACTCTTGGTAATCTCGCTCCTTATGAAGTTCTTACTAAGCGTAAACATGAGTATTATTTTCATAAATCCTTTGGTTGTCTTTGCTATGTTTCTATTTTGCAAAAAGATAGAAACAAGTTTAGTCTTAAGGCTGATAAGTTTGTCTTTCTTGGCTATTCATCAGGTTATAAAGGTTACAAGTCTTAATTTTGGATACTCATTTTATATATGTTTCTAGAAATGTCATATTTCTTGAAAGTGTGTTTCCTTTCCTAGATGAAAGGAAAGATGTTTCTTCTGATATTACTCATATTGCCCTTATCAACTTTTGTCAGTGTTGATTTGTCTTGTTATATTGTTCCATTCATTAAAAATCATATTAGTGCATTACATAATCATTCATCTGCATTCTCATCATCCATTGTGCCACAAATCAAGTTCCAACTATTGTTACAAGTGGTAATACTACTGTCACTGCAACATCTCTTGTAGTTCCTCTCAATAATGATAGGCCAAAATGCTCTGCTAAGGCACCAAGTTATCTTTCTGACTATCATTGTTCTCTCACTCATTTATCCACTCCTTTACGTAACATCAAAAACAGTCCTTATCCTTTATCATCTGTTTTGTCATATTCTATACTTCAGCCTTCTTTTCAGTTGTATATCTTTTCTATATCAGTTGAGACAGAACCGAAAAACTTTAAAGAGGCCATAATATTTGTCAAATGGACAAAATCAATGGATTTGGAACTTGAGGCTATGATCCTTAATCAAACATGGAGTGTGATTTCTTTACCTCAGAGTAAAAATGTTGTTAGTTGTAAATGGGTATATACCACTAAATATCTTGTACATGAACCATTGAAAGGTATAAAGTTTGTTTAGTAGCTAAAAGGTTTATTCAGCAAGAAGGAGTAGACTACTTTGATACATTTTCTCATGTGGCAAAGCTTGCTAATATGAAACTAATTCTCGGCGTAGATGGTAAATATGGTTGGAGTTTAACACCTATGGATATCACTAATGATTTTCTTCATAGTGATTTAGATGAAGAAGTCTACATGAGCTTACCTCAAAGATACACGCTACCATCAATTCAATCATTACCTCCAAATGCAGTTTGCAAGCTTCATAAATCAATCTCTGGGCTGAAGCAAGCTTCAAGATAGTGGTATAAGTGTTTATCTCAAACTCTTCTAGAAGATGGTTTTATACAGTCTGAATCAGATAATACTCTCTTCGCAAAACTCTCACATGCATTTTTGTTTCTCTCTTAGTTCATGTTGATGATATCCTATTTGTGAGCACTGATAATTCTGTTTTTATGTCAATTCAAGATGTTTTGGCTGCTAAGTTTAAGACTAAAGATTTAGGGGAATCCAAATTCTTCCTAGGACTATAGATTGCAAAAGAAATCAAGTGGAATTTCTGTATATCAGAGAAAGTATTGTCTTGATTTATTAGCAGACTATGGATTATTGGAATGTAAACCAAAATTGATCCTAATGGTTCCTAAAGTTCCTCTCAGTAAGGAGACATGGACATTACTTTCATATACTACTCCTTACACAGAGTCGTATTCTTTACCTCTGCATCACCAGACCACATATAACATTTGTAGTTCATAGACTCATTCAGTTTCTTTCATGTGCTACTAAAGGCCATCTACAAGCAGCTTCTCATGTTCTCAAGTATTTGAAGAACAACCCGGGCCAAGGTTTGTTTTATTTATCTTCTACTGTTGTATATCTGAATTGTTTACTGATGCAGACTGGGCAACTTGCCTGGATACTTGTCGCTCTATTTCTAGCATATATGTTTTCCGTGGTTCCTCTCTCATTACGTTGAAACCAAAGAAACAAGAGTCAATGAGTTGTAGCAGTGTAAAAGCAGATATAGAAGCATGTATCTTACTATTTGCGAGTTAGCTTGGTTTAAACAGATGCTTAGTTATCTTCATATCACAACTGAATCACAAACTAAACTTTTTGTGATAAGAAAGCAGCTCTACATATTGCCAATACTCCTATATTTTACGAGCAAACAAAGCATGTGGAGATTGGTTGTCATATCACTCGAGATTAACTGAAAACATGTTTTCTTATAGTTTTTCATGTCTCCACAAGTAATCAACTTACAAATCTCTTAACCAAAGCTCTGCATCTTGGTCATCTATACTCAATTCTCAATACATTTTCAATTTCAGGTCTCGTCTTGCTTTTGGGAACTTCAATTTACTAGGGGGGAGGGGGTGTATTAGCCTATCATATGTTAGATATTGTTGAACTGTTAGTTAATTTTTCGGTGTTTAAATTTCTTTTTGATTATCACTAAATACGTATAAGCTTTTTTGTACATTCATTTTAAGGTTAACGAGGAAATCAACTTTAATCATCTCTAAGTTAATATATCAAAGAACCAGAATATGTTTACGAGTCTTTGATAGAGTTTATAGATTTTCAGTTGTTGAGTTTTTCTGAGTGGTTGTATTAATCATTCAAAATGACATAAAGTAAACTAATCGTATTTAGGGTGAAAATCATAGTAATCAAAACATATTAAAGTTGACCATTGACCGGATGTAAAAACTCTAAGACCTTTATATTCGCCGCAATATTTGGACATATCATAGTATCATACAGTCACTTTGGCCTTCTTACTTGTCGTGTTCCACATTTGTCCTTCTCTTTTGTTTTCACTTAATTAATTTACTTAGAACAAATCATTAGAGATTATATAATAAAGTCATTTCGTTATAGATTTTGTTAATAATTTATATATTCTTAAGATTCAAAGAAGAAAATGAGCGCGAGAGATTTTTGAGAATGTGTTTATTGTTTATTTAACTCGTTTTGAATTTCAAAAATGAAAATAAAGTAAAGTACTGTTTATTTACGTAACATTTGAATAATTGTTAGTATCAGTCCGGTGACAATGGAATTTATTCGACTGACAGAAAATTTAATCGTGGTGCATGTTAAAGAGTCTCTACTTACCACGTGGTAACTTAAGATTGGATTGATAATAATAAATATTTTTGACATTTATAACTTCAAAAAATTTAATATTAATATTACCCATCTTGCATTGCAGTAAAGAGAAGAGACTTCTTCCAATTCCCAATTTGTATAACTTCAAGTGCTTTGAATTTGCATTAATTGTAGAGCCACGAACAATACAAGATTATTATAACACCGACGGAGAGAGAGATAGTTTCGTAATTGTACCAAATCTTTGAATTTATATATTTATGAATTATGGATCTCTTTCATGAATTTTCTTAGATGTATTTGTTAAGAATGGTGTTTACTATTATAATGTAACAATATTACAAAATGCACGTGTGATTTGGGGCATTACAGATTTGGTACATTGGTTTAAATATATGAAACAATAGAGATATTTATGTTCTATTTACTTTTTAGTAATCGGAAGAATAATTTATAGAAATCTTTTTTTTTTTGTTACTTCAAACGTTTAAAAATAGTCAAAGATATTCCGCAATTTAAATTTTTTAACCCTACGAAATAAGAACAACAAAACTTTATTTATTTGTGACTATCCATATGTTGTGTAATCATAATATGTACGAGTTCTTAGTCCTGTACATAAAATCTAATACTCGATACCCAAAATTCAAATCGAAACTCATCCGAAAAACAAGAACCAAATTCGACAACATCTGAATGGATCCTAAATTTGTGTACCCGAAAAACTGAACCCGAATCCGAACCAGAAGCGAATCAAAAATCAAATGGGTACCCGATATACTTTTGTTTAAACTTAAATCTGTTAATTTTTTACTATTTTTGAATTTTTCTATACAAATATTCGTTATATACCCAAACTAAACCGAACCCAAAAAATAGAAACACCTAAATGGGTTCTAAATTACTAAATCCAAAAAATTTAACCCGAAAAAACTTAAATTGAACCCTAACTAAAACCGAAATGCCCAAACCTACGAGTGCTTATGAGGAACCAAATCAAGCACATCCCTCTTTTCTTTTCTTTTGTTTTGTTTTTTTTTTTTTTGTTAAAGGATTTTCGTAATTAAGCCCACCCCTCGCGTAGAGATTCTTCTTTAGATTATTCTCCCACCCAAACAAATTGAAAATCATAAACGTACATATCATTAATCTTAAATAATTGATCCTTCCTCTTCATAAGATAAAGGAGAATATATCACAAGAAGGAATAAAATTCAAATTCAAATTAGTAAAAAGATATATAATCGTTTAATTATTGAACAGATAAACAAACATTAAGCTTCTGTTTGACATCTTTAACCCTAATAGATGTTTGCATGAGGTCTATTATAGTGCAAGAAAACTTGTAACAACTGCAATGCATTTCTTTTCACACACTCATTCTATAATCGAATAACTTGTTATATAGTAAGATATGAGAAAACGAACCTGGTTTTGGTCTTTATTAACGAAAAAATATATTCACTCTGTATCGATATATATTTTTGTCTCGAAATATTTGATCTTTTGGATTTTTAATATAAAATTTGATTTATTTTTCTAATTTAACCCTAGTTTTATTTATATTAATTACACCATTAATTAACATTTCAAGTAATTTTATAAGGTTTTTTAAATTATCATGCATTTACCTTAAACATCATTTATTATGAGACAGAAATAATATTATTATTTTTTTTTGTTGTGAATTATTTTGTTTTAACTACTTCAAAGTAGAGTGAGAAAAGGAGGCATTTTTCTTTGATATTTCGGATGATGTTTGGCTAGAATATTATCTATGTCTTAAATTGATTACATCCAAGAACTAAAAGGAATCATATGAAAACTTCTTAATATATCACACATGATTACGTTAAAGGAGGTTCAAACTTTGGTACTCCAACTGTCGCAAGGTTTTTTTCGCTTGCCACTAGACTAGCACATTGCAGGCAAAAAAAATGGTTTGTTGACATTCTTAAGATCATTCACATTGGATCATAATCATATAACAAGCTTTATGTGATCATTAAATGCAATTGATTTGAGTAGATAGATATCACAACAACGTTTATCCAGAAATGGTCCCTAATTTTTATAGTGCGATTTATCAAGCATTTATCGTTTACATGTTTTCTTCAATTATTGGTCTCTCGACAACTCATTAATTTACGAATGTTTATATTGTTTTTCGTCCTTCTTTATATATACAATGCAATACTACATATTTCTAGATATTTTGTATATTCATATATATTATATCTGTGTTTGTGTGTTTGGTTTCAACACAATGATGATATCATGCAACTCGTAACAGTGTGGTCCTATGCTTATGGATTGATTTTTTCGTCTGTTCCCTTTCATCTATAAATTACTTTGCACTTCTTTTTCTTTTGGTGATATATTCACTAAATTTAGTTTCTTTATTACAAAAAAGAAGAAAATTTTGAGTTGAAATGTCAAAACAGGTTACTTGACTCCACTGAAGTTATTTTGCAGGTTCTAATGAAATTGTTTGCTAGTAAACTCGATCCTAAAATCATCAGTTCTACCATTTCTACTGTATTTCCCACTGAATTTTAATAAATATATTTGATCTAGTAGTTAAGCGTCACATTGTTATTTTTTCTATCTTAGTTCCATTTATTAATTGTGTTTATCTTATATAATATTATTAGGGGGTTTGAAAGGTGTTTGACTATCTGAATTTTGTGACCTTATTAACAAAAAAAATATCAGCTCTACCTAATTTTTTGGGAGAAAATAGTCAATTTAATACCAAACTTACATGTTTTTGTCAAATTAAAATTGAATTTCCTGTTGACCATACTAAATAAGTATCGCCGTTAGTCAAACATACCAACATTAAATGTTGTTAATCATCGTACAGAAATTAAATAAAACGTTGTGTTTTGGCCAAATAGATACATGGAATAAAATTCCAATTGATAACTAGCTTTGAGCATGTAGTGATGGGCTAATAAGGAACTGACTCATAGTTAAGTGCATGGAATAGGATTTGGGTTTTGGGCTTTTGGCCCTATTGAATCAGATTCTTAATATATTTAAAACTTCAATAAAGGAACCATGTGTATGTACTTATGTTAACCTTTTTTATAGGAATATAAAATTTACATTATGAAAGTGACACCAAGAACATATGGTTTATTCCAAATTGAAAACTAAAAGTGTGTTATCGTCAATGGTTTCCTACAAATCAGTCTTGCCGTTTTCTTCATAAAAGCCTTTATAGCTTAGTCGGTGGCTTTGTTCTGTGTCGCCGTAAGAGGTGGATCATTAGTTTCAGGTGTTGTTGCCTGTTTCTTTTCCTGTTCACAAACATAAACAACTATGTAAATAGAAACTGATAGTGTAAGGGTGAAGAAAACTGATAACCTTAGATTGAGATTTTGGTGTTGACTGTTCTGTGATATATTGTAGGATCTCATAAAATCTAATCTGTCCATGACTGATTGCTTTTTGGAGATAAATCATTGCCATATCTCCAGCTCTAGTCTTTACTTCCATCAAGTTACGATCAATTTCATCTTCATGCTTCACGAGATAAGGCTTAAAGAAAGAGTCATAAACATATGTAGTTCCTTTGGTCTTTGGGAACCAAAGATATATGAAGAATGCTAACTTTGCCTCGCTATACATTGGTAACCTTCAATTTAACATAACCAAAAAACAAATTAACATCAAAACTCTTGGTTATTGATTACAATTAACAATCACTTACCATGAAACAAGAGTATCACCAACTCTTTCGAAAACTGTCAAAAGAGCTACTAGAATCCTGCAAGATTTAGCGTAAATTTAGAAACAACAAAAGCTTATGGTAAAGGTTAAGAAAGGAATGCATCAGAATTATACCAATATTGACACCAGAACTGGAGCTGTTGAATCTCAGGCTCGTTTTGTTCGACAGTTTTGAAGCATACATAAGCAGGATATGCGTATCCAAACACCATTCTGTAATCAGTTGAAAGATTTCATTAGTTAGTTTTGGATTGAATTCACAACTGAGTTTAGGAACACAAAAGAAGAGATCAAATCCATAGGTAACATACATAAACCCTCTTGTTAGAAATGATCCAATCATTGTGATTACCTGATAAACATATAAAACAAATTCAGATTGTGAAACCGACATGAGTGAATAAGAAGGCGATTACAGAGAAGAAGAAGTAGTTAAGGCTTTATACATAAGATTGAACGATCACATACCTTGTAAGAACAAAACGAAATGAGGAAATCTAGAAAGTTTCCGATAAAACGGAAGCGAAAGCGAAAGAGAAAGGTGAGACAACGATGGAGAAAGGCCAAAGCAAAGAGTATTCTTCGTATAGATTGTGACTTGCGAATACTTTTTTTTCAAATATATTTTGTTCTCTACTTGAGGATTGATGATACTTCAAACAGTGCGTGTTTTTAACTAAATAACGACTTTGAGAGATTACTTAGTATTTGACGGTTACGATCTTCTTCTTTTGAGCGGGTGTATCGTATCTCTTCGTACTGTATTATTTGTTTCTTCTCTTGTACGGTTTCGAAATCAAATTATTTGTTTTTTTTTTTAAATCTAAGACTTTAATTGGAAACAAATTTGGAAACAATGTTGAGAAGCCCTCCACATTTTACCTGAAATCTATACGATTAAGAAGAATTAAAACAAATCCAATTCTACAAAATATTTAAATAAATTTTAGTACTCAAAATGAGACCAAACCAAATGAATAAACAAAATATAATTATATATTTTAAAATAATTATTTTTTTTTACCGTCAATCTTGATTTTTTATTACTAAGAATCATTTGATACATACAGTTGTAAAAATACAGGACATTGTTGGTAAATGAACCATGTATAATTCGAGATTTTTAATATATATTTAGCTAATGTATCGGCGCAGTGATTAACTTCTCGTGGTTTAAACGAACAATTAGTGGCCGTGAACATATGCTTCCATTGGTTGATCATGAATGCATAAGGCTAAAATCGTTAAAATAATTATTTATTTATAAACATTTAATCATATGAATCTCAAAAATTATAATTATAAATTTGTATATAGTAGTCAACTTAAAACCAAAATAAACAAAAAATAAAATATTAAATTTTACAATTAAATTATGATTATTTTTTAAAAAATTAACTTTAAGAATTTAGATATAAGGGTATCGAAACCCAATCCGATCGAAAACAATATTTTTTAAGAATCAAATTTTACTCGAGTTAAATCGAATCAAACCAAACTTGAATTGAAATAGCTAAACTCGAAATCCAAATGATATAAACCGATTAGGTCAGGGTACCCGAATACCAAAACTATATGTTTTAGAATCAATAGTGGATAATGCAATATATAAACAGATAAAATAATGGAAAAAGAAATAAGCTCTCTGAAGTAGAATAAAGCCACGTGCACAAATCTTAGCCGTAAGTGAGAAATCCTGTGGCTGAGATTAACACAAAACTCAGAACCATCTCCAAAACCACTGGTTCTGGTTCTTCTTCTTCTTCTTCATCTTCCTGTCATCTTCGCGCGCTCAACCGATTCTTCTACATAGCTTCACACCAACGAAGTGAAGCATCGACTTCGAAATGCCAGTTTCACTTTCATCTCCGCCTCGTCTTCAATCTCCGTTCATTCATCGTCCCGTCAATTTCACTCCATCTTCTTTCTCCGCGAGGAATCTTCGGTCGCCGTCAACTTCTTATCCCAGAATCAAATCTGAACTCGATCCAAACACGGTTTGATTCTTAGTATCTGGCTATCTCGACTTTTATCCTCAATGGTTATGATTTGATGATCAATATTGTTTTCTTTTGTAATATATAGGTAGTCGCAATATCTGTTGGTGTAGCAAGCGTTGCATTGGGAATTGGAATCCCCGTGTTCTACGAAAATCAAATCGACAATGCCGTGAGTCGAGTCTTCAAATTTGATAATCCATTACCGTATCAAATTTTCAGTGTCAATGTTGGTAATGCTTCAGTCTGTGTGAGTACATTGGTGTCAAATGATGTCAACTGTGTTTTCTTTTCTACACTTTCATAGGCTAAGCGAGAGAATACGCAACCTTGTTTTCCCTGCAATGGAACCGGAGCTCGTACGTGAAATGATTCCCTCTTTCTCT
This sequence comes from Lepidium aucheri, assembly GCA_900406435.1. Lineage (NCBI taxonomy): Eukaryota > Viridiplantae > Streptophyta > Magnoliopsida > Brassicales > Brassicaceae > Lepidium > Lepidium aucheri. Next base: position 65,344 of record OVBA01000161.1, on the reverse strand, counting down.
CTTTCAAGTTTTTCTCTGCATTTTGGTGGGATTTGTGTGGAATTGTTATGAGGTTTATAAGAACATTGTGGTCTGAAGTGATGTTTTCTTGGTCGAGCAGAGAAATGCAGATTGTGTGTTGGAAGTGGTAATGTGACCGTAGAGCTTGGTGGAGGAGAGAAAGAAGTCTCCAACTGCATCAATTGTGATGGTGCTGGTTCCTTGACTTGCACTACTTGTCAAGGCTCGGGAGTTCAACCTCGATACCTTGATAGAAGGTACTACAACACGATAATTGTGAATCAGAGCCACTGTGGTTTTGCACATTGTAGAGATAATAACACATTTCTTCTCTTCTTGTTCCTATGGTCAGGGAGTTCAAGGACGATGACTAAATATCTTGTACTAGTGAACAAATCAACGGATCTCTTTTTCTCCCTTCTTCCCACATTTCTTCATTATGTATGTACATTGTACAATACTGTTTTGTTCACCAAACTTATGAAAAATCATGACTTGGATATTGTAACAGATGAAAGGAAACCAACCCAGAGTTCAATTACATGCTTCTTCTGTTGTAATTAACAGAAACAACAAAACAAGTTGTAGCTTCATCTTAAAGCTGATACTACTTCCCTAACTGTGCAACTGAAGAAGAAAGTTCCTGTACTTACTCTGTAACCATGTCAACCGTAACTTGTTACCTTTAAGAGACAGGAAAGTCTCTCTAAGACCAGGGTTCTCAAAAAGGTCTAAAGCTGCAAAGTAGACACCTTCATCTAAGTATTCTATCTCATCAAGCACATTAATGCAGTTTGTAATACTAAACCTGTCCTCATCTTGTGTTTTCGAATTAGCCATCCTAGATCTCAGAGTAGTCACCATGTCCGACAAAGCACTTGCCATTTTTCCCAATGTTGTTTGATCAATCTGACTCAGTCCCAAAGAGGTCTTTGAATCTGGTTCTCTCTTCCTTTTTCTATTCGCCAAGTTTGTGTTTGCCTGCGTTACAATTGGTGTTGATATATTCCCTGTAGCCATGGATTCTTCTAATCCCTCAAAATGACTTGACTGAGCATATCTACCATCAGCGGAATCATCCGAAAATATAGTGCAAAGCTGTTCATAAATGGGGCAGTCCTTAACTTTAACCGGTCCACTCCTAGACTGTACCTGTGACCATGAGTAAAAATCAGCATTTCAATCAGTCAAACAATCTATCAATGTTTGAAACTCAAATAGATAAAAAGTAGACTTACACCAAGATCTTCCCACAAGTCAAACCCCAACATACATCCTGTATCTTCGATAACAAACTCGTTCTGAACATGGGATGATTTAACCGAGTTATAACGTTGTCTCAGAACTTCCAAATGTTTCCTCAATTGAGTATTGTTCAGGTTGAGCTCCGTCTTTTCGTTAAACTCTTCTCGTATGTTATTCCATGTGGTTCTGTCAAAAACATTGTTGGGTCTGTTTCCTGATTGAATCTGTTTAACCACCAAGTCAACGAAAACCTTGTCTTGAAAGAGAGTCCATCGCTTTCTCGACCTCTCTTGATTTGGTTGTTGATTAGCTTCAACATCCATCAGCATCTGGCATTTAAAGACCATAATAAGAACTCAACCATATTTGTATACCCAAGACAGAGACTTTGCACCTGTCACTGATTAAAATAACGTATAACCAATTCTTAGCTATTGTTGTGTGATCAGAATTAAGCTCAATTTCTTGATACACAAAATCAATTCCGAAAATCTTGAAGGAAGTAATCAAATACGCAAAACCCAAAAAGCATTCAACGCAGAATCTTATATCTTCACTCAGAACCGAACATTAAATCTACGGAGATTCAAAAAAAACGCAAGTGTGGAACTTTAGTAACTCGGTAAAGACTAACCTAGAACAATTCTGCAGACGCTAATAGATCACGATGAGTGTTCCATGGATTCCGACAAGAGTGAAAGAAACGGGAAGCCAAAATCTCTTAGGGTTTGATGATCAAATTCGGATTTAGGGATTCTGCGAAGTTGGCGCGTTTCTTGACGGAAAACTTCATTGTTAAGGACGAGAATTGTGTTTATATGGGCCGAATTCAAATGCTTGGAAAGGCCCAATAAACACAAAATTATTCATTTATTGGTTGACAAGTAATGATTTATTATAGCAACCGACAATTGTGACTGTAAGTTGGACTATCAAACTCAAAAAGGGTAATTACGTAATTCATATGACATCTCTGACACGAATAAAACAAAATCATTTAAAAATAAATAAAAAAATAAACGGAAAAAATCCTAAAGGGTAGATCTGAAAATCCCGCTTGATACTCCACCGACTTAACTACTTGGTTTGATTAGTCTCAGTGACTCCTCTCTCCACTTTCTTTTGATTCAATCTATCACACTGTTTGATCTTCATCTACATTTCCCAAATCTCTCTCGGAATCTTAGATCCGGGAAGTTGATTTCTCTACTTCGACTGCTGAATGCAGTTGCATTGACCTTGGATCTAATCAAGCTCTTGTGAATTTTTTTGTGAATTTTGGAAAATGGGGGATGAGAAATCGAAGTCGAGAGGTTGGTGTGGTTGGTTTATTGCGCTTATTGTATTGGCTGCTGTTGTGCTTGCCGTTGTTTACACTGTTAAATCGAGAATGAAGAAATCCGGTGATGATGACGGAGTTGGTCCTGTACCTGGACCTCCTGGTGCCATTGATAAGAAATATGCCGAAGCACTTAAACTCGCCTTGCAATTTTTCGATGTCCAGAAATGTATATGATTCCTACTTCAACTTTCTTTTTTTTAATCCATTAGCGTCGTGTTACCACGTTTTCGAATTTCGAATTCGAGATTTATCAATGGAGTTCGTTGCTTAAGCTACAGATTTGAAGTTTCAGAGTCCATGTATTATTGACTTGATTTCAATGTGATTTGAATAATTTTGTATGTTTTGATGCAGCTGGTAAATTGGAGAACAATAAAATAACTTGGAGAGGAGATTCAGGTCTTGACGATGGAAGTGAGGCGAATATTGATCTTTCTAAAGGATTATATGATGCTGGAGATCATATAAAGTTTGGTTTTCCAATGGCTTACACTGCTACAGTTTTGGCATGGTCGATTCTTGAGTATGGTGATCAAATGGATGCAGTGGACCAATTGGCTACTGCTAAAGAATCCCTCCGGTGGACCACCGACTATCTTATCAAAGCTCACCCTTCTGATAATGTCCTCTATATTCAGGTTTGGACGTTTTCCTCATTCATGTTACTGTGGTTTCGATCAGTAAATGTTGTTGTTTGCAAACGGCTTTTCGAAGCAATGATATGCACTTGTTAGTATTGTGATGATTATATTTGATGTTAGGTGGGAGATCCAAAAGTAGATCATAAGTGCTGGGAGAGACCAGAGACCATGAAGGAGAAGAGACCACTCCTTAAAATTGACACAGAGACTCCAGGCACAGAGGTTGCTGCGGAAACTGCTGCGGCCATGGCTTCAGCGTCTTTAGTATTCAAGGATAGTGACCCTCAATATTCAGCCACGCTTCTGAAGCATGCAAAGCAGTTGTTCGATTTTGCAGACAATCACAGAGGCTCGTACAGTATCAATATACCTGCAGTTCAGACATTTTACAATTCAACTGGATTTGGGGATGAGTTACTATGGGCAGCTACCTGGTTATATCACGCAACAGAGGACAAAACTTACCTCGACTATGTGTCTAAAAATGGAAATGAATTTGCTAGTTTTGGAAACCCAAGTTGGTTTAGTTGGGACAACAAGCTTGCAGGAACACAGGTTAGATTGGAAGAGAAAAAGACTGTTGAGGCATTTCTGTATTTCATTTATCACTCCGATAACATTTATGCTTCCTAATCATTGCAGGTACTATTATCTAGATTACTCTTCTTTAAAAAGGATTTATCAGGAAGCAAGGGACTTAGAAGTTACAGGGACACAGCCAAAGCTGTCATGTGTGGGCTTCTACCACAGTCTCCAACAGCTACGAAGAGTAAAACAGATGGTAATTTCACTTTATCATTGCATAAAAACGTAAAACTTTTCTGACTTGATTTCTTATAAAGCTTGATCTTTATAATCTTCTGTTCAATAGGTGGTCTTATATGGGTTGTTGAATGGGACTCGATGCAACAAGCTGTGGCCTCAGCATTTTTAGCCTCACTTTTCAGTGATTACATGCTCACTTCCCGTATCCATAAAATATCTTGCGACGGGAAAATCTTTAAAGCAACAGAGCTCAGAGATTTCGCCAAATCGCAGGTAACTAACAACCCACAAAACTCAAATCTTTCCATAAACAAAAACAGACAACTCATTAGAGTTTCGTTACTGCAGGCTGATTACATGCTTGGGAAGAATCCACTAGGAATGAGCTTTGTGGTTGGTTATGGAGACAAATTCCCACTATTTGTGCATCATAGAGGAGCTTCGATTCCGGCTGATGCAACCACTGGTTGCTTAGATGGATTCAAATGGTTCAACTCAACAAAACCAAACCCAAACATAGCAGTTGGTGCACTCGTAGGTGGACCATTCCAAAACGAGACGTTCACTGACTCTAGAGAGAACCCAATGCAGAATGAGCCAACGACTTATAACAATGCATTACTCGTTGGTCTCTTATCTAGTCTTGTCACTACCTCTTCTGCTTTACAATCGTTGAAGTGAGCTTTATTTATTTTTTCTAATGTTTTGTTATTGAAACACATTGCTTCATTTTTATGTGTATTCTTTTCTTTCTTTAATTTGTGTTTATTATTCACATTGTGTATTGGTTGATATGTTGATGAGTGTTAAATATACAATTTAGTTATTTGAGAATCCAAATTTGAGAATAAAAAATATTCTAAATCAAAATAAAAAAGTTACAGTACAAAACGCAACATCTCCAAGACCTCATTAAAGAACTTCCACAAAACTGGCACCTTCAATCCTCTGTCCAAGAAAACATAATAGACGTTGAATTTGTCCAATTCAAATTCTCCTCGAAAATGGACCTCATTTATGTTATGTGGCAACAACCTATCATTTTCAACGACTAGCTAGTGGCTATTCAATGATGGGAAGACCATCCTCCACCAAACTTCCTTTTAACTCTACACATGTAGGTTCAACTACGGGATTTTCCTCTGCAATACACTTCAGTTACAATTGATGCACATGACCGCAAGTGGTTTAGGAGATGTGTTCGATGTGGGTGTACAAGAGGTGTCTGTCACTCGCTCGTTTCTGGTTAGATCCAAAGTCAGAATCTACATAACTGACAGGCTGAATTTTTTTAAACCGGTCTACTTCCACAATGGAGACAGAGTAGTGGTTCATTTCTACTACGAGCTCATATTCAGACTCTGTTCAACTCTCAAAAGTTAACACACAACACATGTCAGTGGCTTTACTTGCCACTATCGTCGGAGTACAACAACAACCATTTGTCAACGAACAACAAGAACATCAAGGATAACAAACCTTCTGAAAATGTTGTCTCATTGGAAACACAATCCCACCACACTCCCTCTTAGTACCTAGCAACGAAACCACTTGGATCACCAAACAGACAAATTCAAGACACATAGCCTTTGATTTACAATTGTATGTCACATTTACAGATATTTTAAATCAAGCCATGGCATGGGAAGAAACTGATTTGAACTTAACAAACATTGATCAAAACCTTGCTGTTTTGACTGAACAACAAATTGCTCAAGTATTTCTCAACAAGCAGGAAAACACAAGTGTTATCCTGATCTTGCAGGGACTTTTTCTCGCGATGATATTATTATTATGACATTATCTTGATATGTCGCTTATGATAGGGTGTTCGCTTTATCTTTTAGCTTCAAGCATCATCTAATTTGGTTATAATCTCAGCTTTTTGGTTTAAATTCGGGTTTTTATGTTCCCGGTTGATTACTTATCCCTTTTGACATTTTGAGCTCTTAGCTCCTTTTTTTTACTTCAAAAGAGAATTTTATTTATTAAGGGGTAAACCACCTGATAACAAAAGAGTTCAAAGCAAGAGGAGCTTGCTCCACCACTTGCTTACAAAGATACGACAACGATATAAGAAAAAACAGAGTAAATAGTATACCAACTGACAAACTAAGAGAATACTAACTAACAAACAACTTAGAAACTTATAGAAAAAACTTGACACTTCAGATAGCATAAGACTGGTTTATCCATTCTTTCATTCATTTTCATCAAGCATCAGAATCCTTGTCTTTCAGAGTTGAGTCATCAAAGACCTGAGCATCCTTACCATCCTTATCTTTTTCGAGAGGCTCTTGATTCGAGCTTGAACCAGCGTTGGTAGTGGTGAGGAGTAGGTCAGAAGTCTCATTTGGAATAATCAGCTCCAAGTCGATTGGGTTTGGGCTAACATCCGCCATGAAGGTATCTTTAGAGTTGTTGAGTATGTCTTCAATGGTGACTCTTATGTTGTTCCTTGTCAAGGTTTGTTGTTCAATGATCTGATTTTGATTATGAAGTGGCTGAGATAAGATAGACCTTGGTGAGTTTGACCAGGCATCCATGGATCTGTCGCTACCAGAGGAGCCTCCTTGTTGTGGTATGTCTTGCACCGGGTATAGGAAATAGTCCGTTGGAGTAAACGTGTGTGTGCAGAACGTGGTTGAGTGCGTGATCCTCTAACAGTTGAAGCACAGTCGTGCCACCCACTCGTAATAATATTAGATCTGGAATCTCTCACCGCTTTGGCACAGGACTGCCCTGTAGTATCTGAGTCTTTTGTTTATGTGAAAGCCAATCTTCACTCTTATCAGGAAAAGTCGAGTTGTTGAAGGGTTATTCATGTCTATCTCCAGAACCTCTCCAACAAGGCCAGCAAGGAGACGTACCACTTCTTCTGAGGCAAACTGTAGAGGCGTTGACGTATTTGGACCCATAGGTGCATCTTGTTCAGGGGTCTCAGCTCTTGGTTATTCACCCACTTCTCCGCAGCAACTAGCCAACCATTGTACAATAATGGTTGCACTCTGTAGATCGCATCTAGATCCTCCTCTCTGACAAAGAAGAATTGAGCATGTTCATTATCCAGCATTCTTCCTTGCACCGAGTTGTGTAGACACCAATCTTTTGGTAGATCTTCTATCATGTCTTGAATATTCTGTTCTGTTGCATTTAGAGCTCTGATGAGTAAGCTCTTACTATTGGCTACGTGAGTGGAGTGATATATTTGAGTTTCCAGGAATGTTTGAGGGTTTTTTCTTCCCAAATTAAACTGATTTAAAGCCTGTCTCAAGTTGTTATCCATTTATGGGAGAGAGATTTTGGTTTTGTATTGTCCCTACTTCCTCTTTGCTGCATCTTATATAGCCTCCAATTCCAGAAAAAGTGAGACCCTTCAGTTCCTTGCATAAGGTGGTTTCCATCGGTATCTTCAAATAATCTTCCATATTGTCAGAATTGATCTTTTGTTATTTCCTTGTACGTAATCTTTCGCAGATTCCAATGTTTAGGCATGAGAGGCAGAGCCATTTAATCCAGACATGCGCCATGTGTCTTCTATTGATTCCTCTTTTATGACGACACTTGATCCATCTAAGGACATCTTTTGCTAAGTGAAAAGTTAGCTAATCATTACCTCAGATAAGACAAAAGTAATCATTGTAATAAAACTGCTTTTGCACGCCTTAAACATGTGGTGATTGTCTTGGGAATTTAAGTTTTGAGGCCTCTAAACCTTCCTCGCCAAGGAATAAAACTACAAACAGCCGCTAGAGGACAAAGTAGTATCAGCGTTAGTTTGATCTGGGCCACTTGTCTGCCTTGAAAGTTGTATTTTATTAGCTAGTGTGATCTGACTGAGGCAATTATTGCTTTGATTGGTAGAGGCTCTATTTACTTTGAGTTAATCAGACTCCATTGGCTTAGAGTTGGCTAATGTTTGAACCGCTTTCAGTTGTATGTGTCTGTGTGAGCCAACTTGGGAGTCCTCTATCTATGTAGTCAGTGAATCTACCCTGTTTGATTATGCTTAGTGCTATTTCCCTTGCTTGTTTATTGTGGTTTGGTAGTATTTCCTTGAATTTACAGATTTGAAATTTGTTTTCCAGTTGTGTATTTTGTGGAGCCAAGCTCTATGTTTGGGCCAATTAGTCAGGTTGAGAATCGCTTTTAAGACTATTCTGTTATCCACCTCAACAACAACTTTACGAATTTGTAGATCCAATAGAGCTATTAGTACCCAGTGTAAACCAGAGACAGCTGTTGACAGATAAATTGTTGAGCCTAGTATCACATGTCTACCGTGTATGTACTCTCTTTCTCTAAGATCTTTCAGAGTGAAGGCTGCTCCATTTAAGTTTGAGGTGGTTGCCCAAGCCACATGCCAGTTGAGAGCATGTCTTACACCTGAAGCATTTGGATTTTCTGTCTGGTACTGTTTGTTTGGTTACTAGATGAGCCTCTTTATTGCTTATATGGTTCCATAATTCCATTTCTGCAATTGCTTCTTGGACTTTTGTTTGTAAATTTGGAGAAGATTTATTGATCACTATTTCATTCCTTGTTTTCCATATTGTCCAAAGGAGCCAGAGAAATAATTTGAGTCTTTCATTCTCCTCCCTCACCTGACTCTTCTTGGTTAGGAGGTAAGCAAAATTTGACGTCAGGGAAGTGTTGGCAAATCCCGTTTATGGTAGAGGACACAGGGATAGAGCCCACATTTGATGAGCTAGGTGGCATTTAAAGAGACAATGGTTAATTATTTCTTCGTCTGTATTACAGATGGAGCATGTCTCATCCTGTGATATTTTCCTCTGTTTTAGCCCCGCATTCACTGCTAAAGCCTCTGATATGGCTCTCCAGAGGAATAATTGTATTTTCTTGGGTGCTTTGATCCTCCATATTTTCTGTTTCAGTGTTATGGTTGGATCAGAGGTAGCAGCGCTGTGCAAGTTGGTGTGGCTCTGAATTTTTTGTGTTAATCTGTATCCACTTCTAACTGTCTATGCACCTGACGGGTTTGACCACCAGATCCATGTATCTCTGGTTGTGGTGCAAGGAGGAGATTCTAGTATATGGTTTGCATCTGTTTCTATACATGTATCCAGCACCAGAGTTTTGTTCCACTCTTCACCATTTATCAAATCTGCTACTTTGAGATTAACATTGAATCTGCTTTCTTTGCTAATCGGGGCTAGTCAATACAAATCCATTTAGTGGTCCAGACAAATGTGTCTTCCCCATCACTAATTTTTCTTAATAGTCTTTTTTCTAATAGTTCTTGTCCATGTTTGATGCTTCTCCATGCAAATGAGGCTGAGGGGTATCTAGTGTTTAACAAGAATTCCTAATTCTTGAAGTATTTCAATTTATACATTCGAGCAATCAGAGAGTTTGGAGAGTTTAGGAGTCTCCAAGTCTGCTTTGCTAGCAAGGCTTGGTTGAAATCTTCAATAGACTTGAATCCTAGGCCTCCTTCTTGTTTGGTTTTGCACATTTTAGACCAATCAACCCATGGTATTTTCTTTTTATTGCTTTTCGTGCTCCACCAGAATTGTCTCATTGCACTTGTGATCTTTTGGCATTGGTCTTTTGACAGTCTGAAACATGACATTGCGTAGATGGGGAAGACCATCGCCATAGCTTTTGTCATTATTTCTTTGCCTCCCATCGACAGGTTTCTTGAGAATTAGTTATCTGTCTTTTTTCTCAACTTCTTTGTAATATAGTCAAAGATTTTCTTTTTTGGTCCTCTAAAATATTCAAGTAGACCCAGATATTTTCCTATTCTATGATCTGTTTGTATCTGCAGTAAGTCCTTGAGTTGGTTTTTTATTTCCAATTTGACTTTTTTACCAAATACTATTGCAGATTTCTCGAAGTTGATTCTTTGCCCAGAGATACGATCATATTAATTAAAGCATTCTTTTAATGTTTTTGCTTCTTGGGGATTAGCTTTACAAACAAAGAGGATGTCATCGGCGTATAAGAGATGTTGGATAACTGGTCCCTCATTACTAAAACTGACTCCCGAGAGCTCTCCTGAAGCTATTCTTTTGTCCATTAAGTGTATTAATCCCTTCGTTGCTATTACAAATAGGAATGGAGATAATGGATCACCTTATCTCAGTCCTCTCTCTGGGGTTATATATCCATAAGGGGTTCCATTATGAGGACTGAGTATCTTAGTGAGGAGACACTGAACATCACTCTTTTGATCCAGTCTTGGCAGAATCCGAGCTTCAGGAGGTAGTCTCTAGGAATTTCCATTCCAATCAGTCATACGCTTTGGACATATCTATTTTAACTGCCATGTACTTAGTTTGACCTTCTGAGTTTGATTTCAGGTGATGCATAATCTCATGCGCAAGTAGCACATTGTCTGATATCAATCTTCCAGCTGTGAATGCTCCTTGAGTTTCTGAGACCACCTTGGATAGTATAGGTTGTAGTCTTTTCACCAGAATCTTTGCATAGATTTTGTATACTACTGAACAAAGGCTTATTGGTCTATAATTAGTCATATCCCTGGGAGACTAACTTTTTGGGATCAGTGCTATATGTGTGTTGTTCCATTCATTTGGAAATGTTCCACTTTCAAAAACTTCTTTAACCTCTCTTGTTATTTGTTCTTTTACTGTGTTCCAGAAGCAGTGTATGAATTCCGCAGTGATTCCATCTGGCTGTGGGGCACTGTCCCTTCTTATGCTGAATGTTGCTTGCTGCACTTCATGGTCTGTAACTAGTGCTATTAATTGAGTGTTCATTTGGTCAGTTACTTTCTGTGCAAGGCCTGAAAGAGATTCATTAATTCTCGTTGGATGGGAGGATCTGAATAATTCCCTGAAGTAGTTGGCTGCTATTGTGCCTTTCGATCCTTCTTTATAGTGAGTATTTCCATCCGTATCCAATAGTGTTAACATTCTATTTCTAGACCTTCGTAGTTCACATAATTGTGGAAGAATTTGGAATTTTGATCCCCCATTTTGTTCCACTTTTCTTTGCTTTTTTGTTTCCAGAATTGTTCCTCTTCCACCACTTATCTGTTTAGTTCCTTTTTTAGCTCAAGAATTAGTTGGAAGTCAGGTTTTGTTTCTGCCATTTCTTTATCTAACTTGGTTTTTAGTTCTCCCATTCTGGAGAATGATTTTTTTTTTTGAGTTTTTTCTTCCATTGGGAGATGTGTTTCCTGCATTCACTTAAACCTTTCATCGTGTTGCCTCTTTCCGTTTGAGTTGCTTCTGTCCAAGCTTTATGAACTATTTCCTTGAAGTCTTTTTTGTTAACCCATCTCTTGTCAAAACAAAATCTTGTTATGTAGCTTGGGTTCTCTTTCATTATTGTTGTGTAGAGAGGTCTATGGTCAGAGCCAAGAATAGCCATGTAATAGTAGGTCTTTTGAAAAAAATAAACACATCATAAATAAGCTAGTGGTAAATTCCTCATTTTATAACTAAGAAATTGACTAGTAGGTTTTTTCGATGGATATCTTGATGTCAACAATTAGTTCCACAAAACAAAAGTTGAAAAGGCAATGGTGGCAGCGAGAGGCGATTTTAGGGTTATCGATGTGGGTAAAGGTGATGCAATCATGGCCGATTTGGTCAATAGGGTTCCTCCACCCTCGATCCCCCATACATGGCTACATGTCCGATGTGTTTGATTTGGTCTGAAGTTAGGATTTCAGATAGCCTTTGTGTACAACTTCATGGGCTAGAGCAGTCTCGGGAACGTCTATTGGAGGTGGGTCGATACTGGTGAGATGTATATCAAGGGAGTTTTTCAAAGCTAGGCTAAAAGTTGAATTTCCGCAAGGAATAGATGGTGAAACTATTATTTCCATTGACAATGTGGTTATGCAAGTTATGAATGTTTTGTGGGATAATTGCATGTATGTGAAGATTTTAAAGTGCATTGTAAACATTGCAGTTATGTCAAAAAAGCTACATGAACTATGGAAACCCTCAGGTGAGATGAAAGTAATTGACTTGCCATGCAATTTCTTTCTCGTGCATTTTGGTTTGGAACAAGTTTATTTAGCAGCCTTGATAGGAGGTCTCTGGAGGATGTTTGAAAGTTATCTTCTAACTCAAGCCTGGTCTAAAATTTTTGATCCGTCCCGTAGTGATATATGTACAATTCCGGTTTGGATACGAATTGATCGTTTACCTTATAATCTTTACCATGATGAAATTCTGTTGGATATTGCGAGTGGGATAGGAAAACCTATTCAGGTTGATGATACTACTCTGAACTTCATAAGAGGACTTTATGCGCGAATTTGTGTGAAAGTGGATCTTTCTCGACTTTTGAAAGGATCTATCATTGTAAATGGGCAAAGTTTATTTGTGTCTTATGAGGGTATTTTGAATATTTGTGGTTACTGTGGGATTTATGGACATCTAGTTGTGTCATGTCCACAAGCTTTACAAGAGCCTGTTACTACTACATCACCTGCCACAATTAAGTGCTGTAAGTGCATCTCCTCATCGTGATGATGATTTTCAAACTGTGAAAGACGTGAAAAAGGAGCTTTCTCAGCTCCAAAGTTGAACGGTACAACTACAAGTAATGGTGATAACGTGAACCAGAGTATGTTGACGGGAAATACTCGTATTACCTCCCAACCGCATGTTGCCCTATCTTATAAGTTTGGTATACTTAATGTGGATCAACCTCAAACTCACGAGAAGGTTAGAGTTAGTGGAGGGTTACACACAATTTAGAAAACAAAATTCTCATAAGCCTGTACCAGAGAAAGAATTAACAACTCATAACTCGAATGATGTGGTTGGGTTGTCGAATGTTTTTAATTTAATTCAGCAAGGGATCAAAGGTATTGCAAAAGGAAAGTGCTTTGGTGGGAGTAAGCTGGCGGTGAGTTTTAGAATTAAAGATAAAAGGTAGCTTCTTCACCAGCAAGGTGTTTGGTTTTTAGCTCCACAATCGAGGATGTAAAAATCTTGGCTTCAAAAAATAGATCGCAAGTTACGTCATAGAGTAATGCTATTTCTGATAGATTCTGATTGTTGGGAATGCGGATGGAGTAGTCTCGTCTCCTAGCTCCATACAAATTGATTTTCCAAATTCAGAGATTGTGCTCGAGGATGTTTTGGATTTATAGACAGTTACTATGCAGCCCGTTGTACCACATGTTGTAAAGGTGGTTCCAATGAATAAATGACAATATTCCAAGGGATTCCTTTCAGATACTTTTGTCTTTTATCTATGAATAGCATATTCTAGAATTTTTGGGGAGTCAATAAACCCAGTTTTCAGAGATCACAACGTTACATTTTGAGAAAAAGGGAAGTTGATTTGCTTGCTTTGTTCGAAACTCATGGGGGAGGAGATAAAGCACGTAGTATTTGTCAAAATATAGGTTTTGAAAACTCTTTTGAAGTCGATGCTATTGGTCAAAGTTGTGGCTTATGGTTACTATGGAGATCAATTTTGGGAGTAATTATGGTTGTTGAATAAAATCTGTAATTTATCCACGCTATGATTGATTCATGTACAATAATTATTCATGTTATTTCTGTTTACGCAGCACCATGAGTTAGCAGATGCAGTGGTCTTTAAGATGAGTTAAGAGGTGTCATCCAAGGCATCATTGATCATGTATTAATAGGTGGAGATTTTAATACGATCGTGAAGCTTGATGAGCGATAGGGAGGTAATGGTTCGCTATCTACTGATTTAATCGTGTTTGCCGATTGGATTAATGATCTTTCACTGATTGATATGGGCTTTAAGGGACCTAAATTCATGTGGAAGAGAGGTTGTGAGTCCAAGAACTTTGTGGTAAAGATACTTGACCGTATTTTATGTTTGTCTCATACACGGTTGATGTGACAAGAAGCAGTAGTCTCTCACCTTCCTTATATGGCTTCGGACCACTCTTCCATTTATTTGCAACTAAGCCCAGTCTGTATATGTAATCCAAAAAGCTGATATTTTCGATTTGAAGTGGCTTGGCTAAGACATAGTGGGTTTAAGGAGTTACTTGCTTCCTTATGGAAAGACAATTTAAATACTCCGGAGGTACTTAAACGGCTGTGTGGCTTACTTAAAAAATGGAATTGGGAGGTATTTAGAGATATCAATAGACAGATAAGCTTATTGATACTCTTTCTAGTATTCATTCTCGATTGGAAGTTAACCCATCCGATAATTTACTTGAAGAAGAAGAGTTGGACAAAATTTTGATTCAAAAAGTACTTTCGTTTCAAAAGTCTAGAGAAAAATGGATTTCCTTGAGGGATATAAATGCCAACTTTTTCCACACTTCCAATGTCATTAGGAGAAAATATAATGTCTTTGAAATGCATAAAGATGATGCTAGAGATTGGGTATCAGACCATCAAGAATTAAAGGATCTTGCCGTTAACTTCTATGGTAAGATATTCTCCATTGAAGATACTCAAGCTTTATATACGCCTCTGAAATGTCTGGGTTTCCCAGTGCTCTCTTGAGATTAGATAAACCTTTTCTAGCATAGGAGATCGAATGTGGTGTTAAGAACATAGGAAAATATAAGGCTCCTGGACTAGACGTATTTCAACCTATCTTTTACCACGCCTGTTGTGATGTTGTTGGGAATCTGCTCACATACTTTGCGCTCAAACTTTTCGAATTTTGAAGGTGGAAAACCAGAATAATTGAAACAATTTTGTTTAGTTTATGAAATGTTTTGTTTAAACAATCACAAAATCGATGGTTGGAAGACTGAAGCTTATTATGCCTAAACTGAGACCAACATAATTATTCTGGGAAGACTGGGAGTAGATAACATTGTTCTTGTTCAAAAGGTGGTTCACTTTGTGAGAAGAAAAACTGGTTGGAAAGTTCGGATGTTGCTTAAACTTAACTTGGAAAAAGCATATGATAGAATCCATAGGGGTTTTTTGGAAGATACTTTACAGGATGCAAATTTTTCACCTAAATTGATTCACTTGATTATGCAATATTTTTATAGTCTTGCTATGAAAATTATTTGGAATGGAGAATGTACGAAAGCTTTTACCCCTAAGAGAGGACTTAGGCAAGGCGATCCCTTGTCTCCATACTTATTTTTCTTATGTGTAGAACGACTTTGTCACCTAATAGATCAAGCTACCGGTGAAAAACAATGGAAACCAATAAACCTTTCTCGCGGTGGACCTTGACTTTTGCATGTTCTTTTTGCGGACGACTTGATTTTGCTCTCCAGAGCTTCTGTGGAGAAGATTCAAAACACTAGGCAAGTACTGGATCAGTTTTGTGATTCCTCATGCCAAAGAGTGAGTTTGGAGAAGTCCAAGATCTATTTTCCAACAATGTGAGTCGTAATCTAACCAATCAAATTAGTATCATAAGTGGGATCAAAGCAACTAAGGACCTTGGAAAGTATTTAGGTATGCAAGTTTTGCGAAAGAGTATATATAAAGATACCTTTAGTGATATTCTTGTGAAAATGAATCCGAGATTGGATGGTTGGAAGAGTCGCTCTCTCAGCTTTGCTGGTAGATTTACACTCACGAAGGCAGTTATATTATCTATACTGATTTACTGAATAAGTACTATATGTCTCCTTGCCTCTATGCATGAGAAGATTGATCAGATATCTCGGTCCTTTCTTTGGGGGAGTGGTTAAGGGAATCTAAAACAATACTTAGTCTCATGGTCACAAGTGTGCAAACATAAGTTTGAGGGTGGATTGCGTATTCGTGGTGGAAAATCTATGAATAAAGCTTTGATCCCAAAATGGGATGGCGCATATTAAGCAAAGACAAGAGTCTTTGGGTTCAACTATTACAAAGTAAGTATCACATAAAATACCTTACTGGTTTATCTTGGACGATTCCTAAAAGCAATGTGTCACCCACGAGTGAGAAGTATTTTCGTGGGTCTAAAGAATGTTGTTTTTAACAATCTTCATTGGGTAATTGAAGATGGGAAAACAATTAATTTTTGGTCCGATCGAAGGGCAATGAATCACTCTGAACAAGCTTTTATTGAATTGCCTCTGAGTGAACTACTAAAGAAGGCTTTTGATATTTTGCAAGAAGATTATACCTAGAAGTTAGATCAGTTCCAATGTCATCCCTGATTTTGTCCGACTGCAATTATACTCTTTAGTGCTTGATGCAATTACTGGCTCTTTAGATTATTTAGCGTGGAATGGCACCCGGAATTGTCTATTCTCAGTGAGTTTGGTTTATAACCTGATCACGCTTAACACTTTGTCACACTAAAACATGGCGAGTTTCTATGAAGGGCTATGGAAGGTATTTGCTTCTTAACGTATTAGGACTTTTCTCTGGCTCATTTCACGGCAAGCTATTATGACAAATGAAGTATGATATCCTTGACACTTGAGTCAATCAAATTTATGCACGATTTGTAATGGTGCAGTTGAGTCAAATATGCATTTACTTCGTGAATGTCCTGCTACTGCAAGCATTTGGTCTCGAATTGTTCCTATGTCTGTGCGAACTAGTTTCTTTTTCACAGTCGATCTTCGGATGGCTGTATACGAATATGGGAATGACAAAGGTAATTGTGGGCTGTCAATGGGCTACACTTTTTGTGGTTACTGTATGGTGTAGTAGGATGTGACAGTGTGATGATGTTTTTGGATCTAATACTCAATATAGAGACTGCACGAAGTTTGTTATTGATCTTGGGAAAGAAATTTCTCTAGCGAATGAGTCTTCTCTTGGTAGACATAATACTCCAGCTTTTATTGAAAAACAAACATAATGGAGTCCGCCTCGAGATAGTTGGGTGAAGCCATATACTGATGGTGCATTAAGAGGAAATCTCGGGTTTGCTAAAGTTGGTAGTGTTTTTAGAGATGGTCATGGTGTTTGGCTTAAGAGTTTTGCTTTAAATATAGGAATATGCTCGACTCCTTTGGCATAATTATGGGTTCTTTACTATGGTTTGTCCATAACATGAGAGCAAGATGTGTGTAGAGTTGAGCTTGAGATCGACTTGGCTACTATGGTTGGTTTCTTGCAGATCTTCCTAGTACGTTTGTCCCATGACTTCATTTCAAGGGACTAGATAGAACGCATTACTCATGTGATAGAGAGGCTAATCATTTTTCCAACGCATTAGCCAACTATGTGTTTGCTTTTCCATTTGGTTTTAATTATTCCTTTATTCCTCGTGAGGAAATTATTTTGATATTGCATAATGACGCTAATGGGGTTTCTTTCCCATGCTTTGTAGTTTCATAATTTATGTTTAAATAAATAATTTCAGGAAAACTGTGGATTAAACAGGCAACTTACCAAAGTTTAGCAAACCCAAAATAGGATTATCGGAATGTTCAATTGGCCGAGTAAACCTGAAGTTTGATGTGTTTTCAAAATTTAATACTAAATTAGAGGTTTAATTAACCACGTCCGGAGTTTATAGTTTAATCTACCGGATTTAGTAAGTTGCATGTTTAATCGTAGTTTTCCCAAATAAATTCTAGGAGGATTTCCTCCCATCCCTCGACCCCAAAAAAGAAAAAAACAATTAGTTCCACAAACTTCATTTATAATTTAAACTCATTTTCTAAAATTCAACGTGGATCGTTTAAGGAGATATTAAATCATGGAAAATGAAGTTTTTTAATAAGACCTTTGGGCGATTTCTGGTGGAGCTAGAAGACGATTTCCGGCAGAGATAGAGGGCAATTTCCGGTTGCTTTAAGGGTGATTTCCAGAGGATATAGTACGGTTTTTAGGGCGACTCCGGAGGTGTATAGGTTTAGGGCAAGATCCGGCGATTCTTTTGAGTTAGAGTGATTTCTGGTGATCTAAGGAGAAGATAGTGAAGATCTCCAATCAGCTTTCCTTTCGGGCAGAAGAGAAGACTTCTGGTGTCTCCTTTTACGATCTCGGCTATGAAAAGACTCCTCAAAGAGTTGTCAATGGTAAGGCCCATTATCATATAATTGATGGTGGTCTTTTCCACTTTACCGATTTAAAAATAATTTCAAAAGAGAATTCATCCCTAATTCTCCTTAATTCGAGATCTGGTTTCTCTGCTTGATGTCAAAACTTGGCTCAATCGAGAGTAGAATAGATGGTCAAACTCTTTGTTCTGACAATCTGGAATTTTTAACTAGTCTGATTTTCCAGCAATTCATCCAGACGAATGAAACTAATTTTTGTGGTAACATTACCATCACAAACATTAGTTTTGTACTGATCCTAGATCTCTTTTTTTGTGCACTTGGAAAAGCAAGAGTCGGATGCTGGATAGATGCAATTCCTACTCCTGCATCTTTGCTTCAAATAGTGTACACCTTGATTACATATCAGTCTCAATGTAAGTTTCTACCAACTTTACAGGAAGAGTCATTTGCTTCTACGAGTATGACTAAATATCTTGGTAGGACAACTATACTGGGTCTTTCTCCAAGTGAATTACAATTTAGAAGGAGAAGTCTTTTTCTTAACAGTAATCTAGATGGAACAAACTCTAAGGTTACATTTTGGTATAGATCTCCAAATTATATAAATTCCTTACTTTGTAATTTGCTGCAAAAAGTTGAATATGCTTTAGAAGGGATCATATTAGCTAAGAGATATCGCTCTCTTAATGACAATATCAAATCTTTGCTTTGTCGCCATCTAATCTGGTTAATATCACATTCGAAAACTTTCGGAAACCATATAAAGGGACATAGACTATTCAGGATGTTGGATATCTTTCATAGAGGAATGTATATGCAACTAATGATAATTAGTTGGATTTCGGGCTATCTTTGTTTAATAAACTTAACAAAGGACTGGATGATTTTTGCAGAGTTGGCTATGGTCCTTATTCCTTGGTGGTCGTGGAGTCTAGTTGATCTTGTTACGAGACAACAGAGAGCTTGTTTAATTGCAGACTCTTTCGAAGAAATAATGAGGCTGGTGGGAAATTTCATCTCTCAATTTCTTTAGGTGCATTTCGAAGAACATTTGACTCCTCTTTGTTCTATAATAAGAGTAAGATCAAAACATTTTTTCCATGCTGGGCAACACTTTTATCTAATCCCTAGCAATTGGTGCTTAATAATTCTTGTCTAGGGTAGTGGTATTTTGACAACTACAGTCCATACCTTGATTAACATTGTTATCAACTTGAACTTTTGACATTCAGTTTGGAATCAATCACTAATGCTAGACTCTGTCGAGTATATATTTTGATACAGACCTGGATGGACAACTTCAAACAATGCTAAAGATAAGTGATCGAATCAGATGTCAACATTGTTTAAGGAATCTAACAATAGAATGGTTTCATTATGCAGAGATGACTGGATTCATGTTATTTTGGTAGGTGTGGAATTGGAATTTTCTGTTCACGAGATGTAATCACAACATCTCATGTACAGTTTATTTAGGCAGGATACCAAAGTTGGTGATAAATCTTAGCTACAACTTTTCCAAGTGATTATCTATGTTTTGGTCATTCTTCTTTGCTCATAAGAGTTAGATCCATGCTATCTATTTGAAGTATACAAACTATGCATCTGAAAACTAAAAATAGGTGGTCAGTTACACTTTAATGGCTTTATGTTATATCTCTCGAGAAAAAATTGATGATACTTGGTGTGCACTTGGCTTAGTTATTAATATTGAATATCAAACCAGATTTTCAACTACTTTGGGAGAAAATATCTTGGACAGAAAATAGCAAGTTTTGATTTAGCTATCACGATTCACAATTTTTTTAGAATATTCAAGTAATCAAGGAATTTATATTTTATAATCAAAATTTGGTATACTTCCCATATCTTTTGAATTTGGTTTAAACCTAGAATATTGATTGCGGATGGCGAACCAACCCTATATTCTCTCCCTTACATATGGGTTGTTTATGTTTATTGGTGTCTCCAAAAAACTCAGTTAAACCTCTCTGACAATTTTTTGGCTTTCTTTCAAATCTCTTAACATGTTTTTCTTCTGTTTTCTAATTGTGAGGATGTTTCAGTTCAATTTGAATAAGAAGATTGCTGAAGCGGGTTCTCCTCCGAGAAGGTCAAGGATCAAGATCTCCAAGATCGATAATACATACATATTGGCAAGAGGATCCAAATTTCTGATGGGTCAGTGCCTGAATCCACTCATTCAAAATGTGGATACTTTCATCTTCACAATGCCCCAATTATGGAACATGGTAGGATGGGTCGAGGGACTCAACCTCGAGAATGGCTGATTCAAGTTTGAATTTAAAGAGCTTAAGGATCTGGAAGTAGTGCTCACGTATGGTTCCATCAACTTTGATAGAGGGATGGCTACCTATAAACCATGGAAACCAATGGCGGATGTTGATTACCCTAACACCATTAGTCCGTGGACTCGCATCACATGAATTCCATTCGAATACCGCGTTGAGGAAGTATACAAAATGGTTGCTGGTGTGATTGGTGATGTAGTAAACGTGGAGCCTTTAAAGGGCAAAGTGTTGATCGACTTCCCCTGCTCTAAACCCCTCATCTTTTCCTCTATTTTGGAATTTGAGGAAGGTAAGGAAACTAAGATTATATTTGAGTATAAACGATTATCTGGCTATTGCTCTCTTTGCTATCGCATGACTCATGAAGAAAGCAGTTGTTACAAAGCTAAAGCTGAAACTGTAGAAGTTGCCACTAATGACAGAGGAAAGAAGGGAACTGCTGGCCGGAACAAAAGCTTCAAAGGGGCACTTCTAACAAGCAACAAAAAAACTGTGGTGTCTGCTAAGGGGAATACACTTCTTGTTCCACATGTGGGTATTAAAAAACCACAAGATCCTGGTCAGGTCCAACCAAAACGTGTAGATTACAATCTAGTACTCTCTGATTCATCACTTAGTGCTGCTACTTTGGAACAATCTGCTGGCCTTCTCTCCAACAGATCTGGATTTAAGGTTGGTTAATGTTCACATGGGGTGACAGAATCGTCTAAGAAGGTTAGAAGACCTTTATTCAGGAAGAAGAGCCACCTAGTAATGTTGATGAAGCCACTCCACAGGCTGAAGGGGTCGAATCGGATATCAATGCTGATATGCTGATTTCTTGGTCTGAAATAGTTTAGGCACAACCATCTCTGGGTCCTATTCCGGGGTAGATAATGCTAAGCAAGATGTAGTAATGAAGGATATGGATTCCTCAAACACAGAGGAGTCTACCCTGGACAATTTGGCCTTTGAGGCTGCAATCCTGAGTGCAAAGAACTTACTTGATGAAGAGATGACTCGAATTCATGAAGAGTTTGGACATATATTGCAAAAGTGTCAAGAGGCAAGACTTGCAAAACCTCCACCAAGCCCGAAGTATTTGGAAACAATTTAAACCTGATTTTGTATTCCTTTCAGAAACAAAGAATAATTTTCCTTTTACGAAAAAAATTCAGATCCCTTTGGGTTTTAGTCTATTACAAACGGTAGAACCAACATGTTCTAGTAGTGGCTTAGCATTGTTACATTCTAATTTTTTAATGTCAAAATAAATCATAAGGACAAAAATACAATAGATGTATTTGTAGAACTGAAAGGAAAGAAAGCAGATTTTTTACGAGGAACTTATCCAAAATAAGTGAGGCTATGTGTGGGATAGGTTAACTCGAGTAGGCATCATCAGAAATATACCTTGGTTATTATTGGTAATTTTAATGAATTATCGGGCAACCATGAAAAGCAAGATGGTCCTTTACGACATGTTAACTCCTTCATGGATTTTAACCAAATGATTCTCGACTATGGATTCATCGAATTTCCAAAAAATAGGTAACATATGGTCTTGGAGAGGAGTAAGAAATAGTGGGATTACTCAGTGTGTTCTTGATAAAGTCTTTGGGAATGAAGAATGGCACGAGTTATTTCGGAACTCGGAAATTGAATACCTTGATATGATAGGTTCAGATCATCAATCTATCCTTGGTAGATTTGCTCATCAAGTTTATAGACCATATCGCCAGTTTATTTTTGATAAATGATGGATTGGAAAAGCTGGGTTTAAGGAAATAACCGAGAAAAGTTGGAAAGGTCTTCACTATAGGAGGGCAATGACTTTCATAAGTAAAATTAAATCATGTCGACGGAAAATTTCTGATTGGAGAAGTACAAATATCCAACTCGGACGTTAGCAAATAGTATAGTTACAAAAAATTGTGGAAGATTTAAAAAACCATAGCACAAATGATACAAACAAAATCTTGCAAGCTAATTTAAACCTCAAACAAACTTATTTTGATGAGGAGGCTTACTGGAGATAGAAAAGTCAGAATAAATGGCTACAAGAGGGGGATGCGAATACTAAATTCTTTCATGCTCAAACTAAACAACATCGAGCACGTAATCGAATAGTTGGTATCTTGACAATAGTGGCAAGTGGGTTATGCAAGAGGAGGACACCTTAGCTAAAGCATCGGGATACTTCTCGCAACTTTTCACAAGTAATGGCAATATCACAATCATCCTGGATGAATTAGAGCCAAAAATTATAGACTTTGATAATCAAGTCTTGATGAGAAGAGCCACAAAATTTGAAGCTAAAAATATCCTATTTATGATGGATCTAGGAAAACCCCGCGTTCAGATGGTATGACATCACTATTTTTCCAGAACTCATGGGACATTATTAAAGACGATATGGTCAATCTAGTCAATGAGTTCCTAAGTCAAGGATCTTTTGAAAAAGATTTAAATACTATGAATATATGCCTCATACCAAAGATTTCTCAACCATCGAAGATGGTAGAATTCAGACCGATCAGTGTGTAATGTGGGTTATAAAATAATTTCCAAAGTATTGTGTTTACAACTTAAAAGAGTCTTATAAACTTGTATCAGAAACACAGTCGGCTTTTGTAGCTAGTAGATTATTTTTTGATAATATATTAATTAAATAAGAAATATTTCATGCTATTCGAACCAATAAGGCTGTGAAAAGCAAGTTCATGGCCATTAAAATGTATATGAGCAAAGCCTATGACATAGTAGAATGACAATTTGTTGAAACCTTATTTCGTAAACTTGGTTTCTATGATTCTTGGATAAAGTATATTATGCACTATATTACTAGTGTAAAATACTCTGTTCTTATAAATGGGATTCCTGAAGGGCGTATTATTTGGCACCGGGGTTTACGTCAAGGTGATCATTTATCCCCCTATATTTTTATTCTCTGTACTGAGGTCCTCATCTCCAAATTAACCCTTTCATAAAATAGGAGACTAATCTCAGGTATCTCAATCGCAAGAAATAGTCCTAAGGTATCCCATCTGTTGTTTGCTGATGATAGTCTATTTTTTGTAAAGCCTCTAAAGAAGAGACTTTGCAACTTTTAAAGATACTAAAAGAGTATGAAATTGTGTCTGGACAACAAATTAATTTCGAAAAATCCTAGATCCAATCAAGTCATGCAGTACCAGACAGTTATAAAATGGAAATCCATCTGGGGATTTCTCAGGTGGGTGGAATGAGGTCTTATTTGGGTCTCCCGGAAAATCTGGGTGGGGAGAAAACAGAAATTTTTGCATTTGTACGCGAGAAACTCCAACAACGCATATATAATTGGTCTTCTAAATTTATGTCTAAAGCTAGTAAGGAAGTTTTAATCAAATCTGTCCTTAGGGCACTTCTAACATACATTATGTCGTGTTATCGCCTACCCAAATATGTAGTTATAAACTAAATTCAGCAATAGCAAATTTTTGGTGGTCAAATTCAAAGACCTCTAAAGGTGTACATTAGAAGAAATATAAACAACTTCGTAAACTAAAGTCTGAAGGAGGGCTGGGCTTTCGAGCCCTAGAGGAGTTCATTTCCGCACTCTTGGGTAAACAACTATGGAGACTCCTTGATTTCCTTGATTCTTTATTTTCCAAGATAATGAAAGGGAGATACTATAAAGATCAAGATCCACTGACGGCCAAATGACGGCTAATCCCTCTTACGGGTGGCAAAGTATAGCATCAAGTCAGTATTTAGTTTCTAAGGGTATTATACAAAACATTGGGGATGGCAAATCAATCAAGGTCTGGACGGATCTATGGATTTCTGATTCTTTTCCTAGATTGGTAGATAGCGTAGATATTAATATGTTTCCTAACCTAACCATTGACCAATTCGTGGATCATAGGTCTGGTACATGGAAAGAGATATTGGTGCGATAATACTTTGTTCTTTCCGATGCCCAACTAATTCTAGAGATACCCCTGCCCCACATATCAAGACCCAATTATTGGGGTTGGCGTTTTACTAAGACAAGACTATACTCGGTCAAGTCTGGCTATCAATCTGTAGAAGTAGCCTTATTAACCGAGTTTGGATAATTTGGACCAAATTTTAAGGCCTTATATAATAGAATATGGAAAACTAAGTACCTCAATAAAATAAAATATTTTATGTGGTAAGCACTATCGGGATGTATTGCAGTCAAACAAAATTTGAGTCAGCATGGTATAAAATGTGATACCCGCTGTTCACGATGTGGTGCAGAAGAGGAGACAATAAATCATGCTATTTTTGAATGCCCTCCAGCAGTTCAAACTTGGGAACTTTCTAACATTCTCTTGGCGGTCAATATATTCCATGGGTCATCAATCTGGTACAACATTGACTACTTATTCTAGAGATTACCGGATCAAGATGAGCTCCAGGTTTTTCCATGGATTATATAGCATATTTGGAGAGCATGAAATGATCATTGCTTTCAAACAGTAAGGTTGATCCGCGCAACATAATTCTTCAGGCGGAAGCTGACTATAATGAATGGTCCTTAGCTCAGAAAGAGTTAGAGATCATTAGAGTTCCCTTAATAGCCAAAACCGCCTTCAAGAAGGCCCCATGGGGTTTCCCATCCACAATTTATCCTAGTTTCACAGGTACAAGTGTCTTGTGGATGCTTCCAGGAAGAATACGGACCTTATTACGGGTTAAGGTTGGTTATGTTTTCCAGATTCGGTGGGAGGAAACCTTATGGGGGCTCGGAGCATTCATCGGAGTCTATATGCCTTTCATTAAGAGATCGAAGATGTTCTTTGGGCGATAGAATCTTTGTTAACGCGGCATATTACGAGATGGAATATCGACGGATTGCGAAACGATGTAGAATATATTTGATCATCCAGACGAGTGGCATGCTTCCTCCCATACCAGGAGGAGTATGCATGGATGCGTTCTTTATTCATTTCCAATATGTTTATTTTATTTATTCATTAATGATTTTATTTAATATTTTAAAATTATTAACCTATGTTAACACGTTGATATTTTTAATTTTCCATAATTTAGTAAAATTTATTGTTTCTAACTCTTGGTTAAACACATTATCACTTCTTTTTATAAAAATTAAGAAACCTACATATTTTATACTACTCTTTTCTCTTATCTTATTGTAATTTTAATTTTTCTTTAAGTAAAACTTTAACAGATTTTTAACTTATTTTTATTTAATTACAACAAACCAATTCAAATCGTATATAAACTGAAGCCAAATCATAATAAATTTGGTTAAAACTTTTATCTAACCAAATTAATCAAATCAAACCGAAACCAAACCATAAATGAAAAATAAAACCGAAATATCCACCCCTAATGAAAAGAGAAAGAAAAGTGAACTAATGTTCTAGAAAACCAAAATTGTCCTGAAGTGGTATAAAACCCCAAAGTTCCGGTTAAGCCAACGAACCGGGTTCTTGAGTTTTGGTCTTAAACCCTTTAGTAAAAACCCTAGCTTCAGTAGAAGACGAAGCAACTTCTTCTTCCTCAATCTATCGTTTCTGTGCTCTTCCTCAAAATTACAAATAGTCCGTTTCTTACGCAGCTTAGCTTACTTCTTCGCTTTACAGTCTCTTCAATTTCAGGTGACATTCGTTTCTATAGTTTCCTTCTTCTTCGACACTATCAAGTTCTTCTTTTATAATTCTAATTGAATTCATTATTGAGCTGTTTCATGAAGTCGTTTTTTTAATTGAGACTTGAACTTGTGTTTAGTGTAAGAAACCCTAAGCTAACTCAATAAAACCTGCCGCTTCCACTTCTTCTTTTGTTGTGCCTCTATACAAATTCTCAAAATCTGAAAGCTTTGAACTAACAGGAATTTGATCTTCCATGGAAGGATTAAAGCTCTCAGACGCGGAATTGATGATTTACATTCATCCTTCAAAGAGCAGAAACGTATTTCAGGCGATTTGTCGCGAGCTTAGTGCTCTTCTTTTCCAGTTCGTTCGTTTTTGCTGTTTAAGCTCTAGTGATATGATGTTTGTTTACTATACTTGACGTTACTGTTATGATTTCCTTATATTGTTGTGTATCAATCTTTGTTCTGAAGGTTTAATGAAACCTTTGATGGTGTTCTATTGGCTTATGATGCTACTGTGAAAAGCAAACAAGCTAAAATCCTTGCAGGACTTCATCCTTACTTTGGTGTCAGAGTTAACACTAGATTACTACTGTTTGATCCTAAGCCCAATAGTCTTGTAGGTAAATAAGAATCTCATCCAAAACTTTTTGCATTCACCTCTGCAATTTTTTGCTGGAATACATATAGGCTACTCTTGCTGGTAGTAATATATGTGTGTTTCAAGTAATCCTGGTTGGTTAATTTCATGCAGAAGGGAAAATTATGAAGCTTTCTCCAGAATCAATCCATTGTGTTGTTCTTGGTTTTTCTGCTGCAGTCATAATGGACATTGATATCCGTGAAGAATTCAAGTACAAGATGGTATGTATTGACGGATTAGTCTTGAACTTTCTTCTTCCTTTGATCCAATTTTTGTTAAAACCAAACTTAATAATCTTCTTGTTCTCTTCAGAGAGATGGTGAAGATTGTTTTGTGAGCAGATCTCATAAACGACATGTACTAAAGGTTGGAACCATGTTACGTCTTCAAGTCCAAAGGTGAACCCTTAGCTTTTGCTATTTAACTGAGTTGTCTTATCAAAGTTGTGATCTGAAACTTTTGTGTAATTGAAACCAAACTTGCTGTGAAGTTTTGATGAAGAGGTATTGCATATAGCCGGTTCTCTACTTCAGGAAAACACAGGATGTGTTAAGTGGCTTGAAAAGCATTCTGAAGATAGGTTAGTTACTCTCCTTTTAATTAACTCTCATCGTCATCATGTTTAACTAAAGACAAAACACTTTTTTAATTTCAGGGATCATAAAAGAAGAAAACTCGCCTGAGGAAATATTGATTCACGCGACTTGAAGAAACATACAAAACAGTAGAAAGTTGAATTGAAAAGAAGCAACGATGCTGGAATTTTTGTTCTGATGTAGTAATTGATTTATAAAATTAAGATCCTATTGTTCCTTCACATTTTTCTTCTGAATGTTTTTGAAATAACATGTTATGAAGTAACCATTTTGCCCAAATTAAGAAGTAGATGCGTATTGAGTTTACCAAAATCAAACAATCTTCTAAAAACAAGCTACAATACAAAGAATCTGTATACAAATTTGATGAAACAAATGACGGTAAATAAATAAAAATGTTGAAATGTGTATGAAAAACTAATGTAACCTATAGTATTCCGAGCTGGTCCGATTGCTGTCAAACCAAGGCTAAGAGCCGCTCAATTTTCTAATGATACAACAAACAAGTGAATGAAACGAGATTCAACTACACCTGATGGTTAGGATCGAGTCAGGAGTAGTACCATTGCGCTTAATATCGATGTCTAGGACGCAATGCTGAATATGAATTTCCGCCTTGATCATATTGATGACTTCCTCTTCCTCTTCCTCCACCCCCTCCTCTGCGATCCCGGTCACCACCTTGTTGATGATGATGCTGACCACCATACCCTCGTGGGTTATTATGCTCGGATGCGCCTTGACCATGCCATTCTCGTTGTTGGTGTTGATTGTGATATCCTCCTCTATTGTCATTGCGGTGACCTCCCTGTGATGGGCTTTGGTACGGCTCTGATGGGAACCTCCCACTGGGTCCACGAGGTTGGTACCCACCTCGGCTTTGGTAAGGAGGCGGCTGTGCATAGCCTTGGACACCAGGTGGAGCCATATAGCCACCATGTTGGTAAGGAACTGGTGGAACATACGGAGGATTATAGCCGTAACCAGGTGGATGCTGAGCATGTACATCTGTTGGTGTTTGATATCCATGTCGGTCTGTTCCCATCTGTAAGGTGTTGGAGACAAGACGATGTGCTGCGTCTCCTAGATGCCTCCCAGATACACTTCCAGGTGGATTGTGCCTGAAAAATTTGAGAGAAAATAACTATTATCATATCCAGCACTGCCAATTCAGGACATGTCATTCTTCCTTTACTTGGTCCAATGATTTTAAGAACTGATTTTATTACCTTCCCTGATTATTATGCATCCCATGATTGTTATGCATCCCATGATTGTTATGCGTCCCATGATTGTGATGCATCGGTCTCCTACCGTTGTCCTCATGCCACAGAGCAGGTGGGGGTTTCAAGTCTCCTATGTCCACAATCTATACGACGAGAAATATAACAGCCAACTAACGTTATCACGATGATTGATCCAGAGAGGTCATTTCAAAATAAGTTTCTTCCTGAGCAATAACTAGCTAAACTATGCATGTATTACAAGTACATAGAGATGACAGTAACAGAAAAATAGCAAGGTAACATTTACCTTCTTAGGGAATTTGACTCCAGGAGGAGGTCTGGTTATGTGTTTATGTATATCCGGAAGTCTGTAAATACAACATCTGAGAAGCAATGAAAACAAATCAGTTTTGAATGTTTTATCAATTTAAGCTTTGAACATTTATGAAAACTAGGTCCATGGTCTCACATGACTTGGTTGGTCAGGATGTCCTCCATACCCTCTATTGGGGACCTAAATATAGGTGGGTGAGTCTCCCCTGAGCACGGAGTCAAGTAGCCGTTCATACCATCACTGCAAGCAGTACTAAAAACATGAGGAAACAGATTTGGTATGTGTTGGTCTTAGTAAGCCATCCAACTGCCCAGCTTGCTTTACACTCATCCACCGTGAATTCATAGAAGAAAATTATAAAATATTGTCTTGCTCGTTTGAATTTGTTTTACAAACCTGAGCTCAGGTTTGATTTTAACCTTAAAGTCTACTCTCTCCTTGGCACTTAATTGCCGACAGTGGTTGTCAAGTGAAAAGATGAGTTCAGCCAGGCGATGAGACGTTGCTATGAAAAGCATATCACACATCCTGCTGTTTCTACGCTTTTCTTCATCCTGCAGATTAAAGAAAGAAAACTTATACATTCATCCTTTTGGAAGCACACATCTTGTCTGAAGGATATCACAAGAGATGAAGGAATAACGTATTGGGCATCATACTGTCAATGTAAATTCCACTTCGGAAACAGCTTCTAGTAAGCGCTTTTCATCAATAAAGGGCAGCTTTGCAATACCCTATGATGAAAAAGTAAAATAAGTTTAAAATATAGTGATTATGTTTCACATGCGGAAGCAATCAGCAAGACATATTACCTGCCAGGAATAACGCTTTCCATTCATGTCGACTTCAAAATCTAAAAAAAAAAAGACCACAGAGAGCAATGTACATATATCATTTATTACGACAATAATCACTTTATAAAATCTTTACTAGGAAAGGAAGCACTACCAGTTGGGTAAAAATCAATGATAGGAGAGTTGGGATCAGTCATTAAAGTCCTGTAACGCTCTGGAAGGGCATGCGCACTGATTAAATGAAGTAATGGTCAGAGAGATATATTAGAGAGGAACACTATAATGTGGAAAAAGTAAAAATAAGCATTGTTTCCCAAGGTAAACTACCTTGCAGCAGGGAACACCCCAAGAAGTTGATTGAAAGGCTTAAAAGGAGTTCCTAATTCAAACTTAATATCCAGCTCTCCTAAATCCTTCAGATCAGAAGCAAATGGTGCATAATGGTAAGGATAAAACCTGTACCATGAAAGTACAATTATATCAGGAATGACAGTTATAAAACCTCTAGAATCACAGCAGATGAAACCTCTCGAAAAGGCAAAAAAACTGTTAATACAAAGATATAGATATAACATGGTAAACTCTATCAGACCAAGAATATATACAAAATCCCCGATAGAAATCAACTTTTCCTTCAAATTACTCTAGCATTTTGTTAAAAGTGAAAGCAGATTGAAAGGCCAAGACAGCACAACAAGCAAAAGTCTATTATACTTCCAAATGAAAAGCTTTAACATGAATAAAATTAGACCACACTAAAGAGAGGAAGCCACACAGAACTCACCACTGCCAGGAGCAAACACCTTCCATGTAGTAATGCATCACCCAACAAAGGCCTTCTGTGTACTTCAAAACCTAAACAAAGGAATGTTCACAAATTAGAAAGATCTCTCCAGGAGTGGAAGCACCAAAACTTGAAATATATAACATTCTTATACTCACAACATCCTTCCGCACTCTTTCCATTTCTTCAGGGGTTACCACTGAGAACTTCTCTTCGTAATATCTCTCTCTCCATCCAGGTTCTCCTAGTTTCACCTATGTATATGAAACCACGTTCAGAAACAAAGGGGATACCAAAAAATTGACAAATAAATGGTTAACTGAAAAACAAAGAAAATCCAAATGTATAGAGTATAATCTAGAAATCAACAGACAGAACCTTATCCTCTTCATGAGTACCCGAGTTGAAAGCATCTGATTTCTCACGGATTACCTCCTTGAGTTTTGTCTTCAGTTCTTCTTTGTTCTCCTGTTCCTGAAATAAACAAACAAATTACAATGATTATTCGCTTATATATGGTCATCCACTCTCAACTCCACAGTGAAAAAGGAGTTAAGATTACATCAAAATTGCCTCTCCAGGGACAGAAATTCATACATCAGATTCAAGACTGTTCTCAACATCAACAATAGCAGCACCAATACTGGATCCTGAAGATACACGTCGAGTTTTTTGAGGTGGAGCAGACCTTCCATCATTAGACTGAAATGGTGAAGGTGTAGGAGCCGAAGCAAGTCTAGAACCACTAAATCTCGCAACTGGAACAAGAGAATCAGGTTGAACAGTTGGAGCTGCATCATCCATTCTTCTCGGATGTGCTTTATCTCGTTTTATTCTTTCGGCTTGCCTCTGATATAAACCAGAGCAATAAGAACCATCAATACATCACTACATAAAGAATTGTTCAATCCATATCTTGTTGAGATAAGAAAACAGTGTGGAGCCATGTAAATCTGCTTAAAATGGACTAAGCTAAAAGATCACCACTTAAGTGCAGAGGATTTATGTGGTGAAGGGTTTCTAATGACCATAATGTAGCAATATAGATACTTACAAAGCAAACCTAACCTTTACAAAACTTGAGGACCCCAATAAACTTTCCATAAAAATTCTACTAAATCAAATTCACAAGTTTGAAAAGTATTAATCATCTCTGCAAGCTCTATTACTCAAAATTTATAAACATGAGGTAGGTTACAACAGAGAAAAGCGAACTGCCGTGACCATTCACATAAATCAGATATGTTGATAGAAGACAAATAGCTACTCAGGTATTGTGCCTCAGTACAAGGCCAAAAAGAAGTATGTCTCCTAGAAAGTTGATGTACCTGATGTAACCTGGTTCTTTTCTGAAATATCTTATCTTCATACGATCCAACAGCCTGAATAAACTGTTCCACCCTCTTTAAATTTGGCTGGAGAGAACAACAATAAAAGATGAGGTTAAAACCATGTCACTTAAGGGTAAATCGGAAAAGGAAGAATTTAGACTTAAGTAAATATGCTAATATCAACAAATAACAAGCACCTTACACCCATCAGTTAAATAACCGTCAAGCAACCGAAATTCTTTCTTGTAAACAGCCATAAGCAAGTTGATAGCACCCTGGAGAAATGAAGAAATACAGCAATATCTCGTCAAATGACATAATGTATAATGTACTCGGAAATATCTACAGAGCTTAACATCAAACTGATTACCACTAATACAAATGTATCTTTATACTAGGATATCTCGTTCTTTAAACAAATAATTAATAATGAAATTCAAATCAATGCAACACAAACCTCTCTAATCTCCAATGTTGGCATATGTGGTAAGAAATCATTGCCCACAAAAAAACATATGAAGATAAAGTCATCAACAATGCGCTCCAGATCAATCTCAAATGGTGGGTTAGGAATCCTCATTTCAAGCTCCAGGTATTCTCTAAGAATCCAAATATGGAGGAACTGGTAAAACAATACAAAGACATGAGCGTTGACAATAATATCACACTTAGAGACTGGTTCTCAAGAAAATGCTAATTGTCTGTTATTAACTTCATCATGAAATTTAACCTGATATGGCTTCTTGACAAAATCATTTCCATCGCCTTTCTCATCAAATTCTCCTGCTCTCTTCTTTGCTTTTCCTTCACAGTTTGCAGCCATATGGCCCATTTGACCACACAAGAAGCACTTGTCCTGCTGTCCAGGTGTGAAGACCACCTAAACCGTGGGATAAATTTAAGGATTCAGCTTAGTTACCCAGGAAGAAAGTAGAAACTGAAAAATTTATTCCAGTTGAAGGTGAATCAAAGACCTCTCGAAGAATTGAAAAATGAATTTCATGGGTCGCCAAGCCCAACATTATCAGGTCAGCATCCTGTCAATGAAAGGAGGCGGAAATGAGCCTTACCAGTTAATAATACACAAGAAAGGAAAAGCCAAGACAATGAACAAGCAAGATCTCAGTATAGTGTTTCATGTAAGTACTAATTAAAAAAGGAAGAATCATACCAATCCGTACAAACAATGCCGAGTATTTGGGTCAAAACCAGGGAGACCTCTTTGAAGACGAATGTATGACATGATTTTGTGCTCCCCTTCCCCTGGAACATTTGCGTCTGAAAGGATAACCTTTGCAGTTTAAGAGTTAGGTACAAATTAGTCACAAAGATAATTCAATATGTACATCTATATAAGTGTATGAAGAGAGAGAAAATGTAAGTAATAATAGGGATGTAACAACTTTAAATATCACAAATACCTTGATATTTTTCCAACCAACATCATGATTAAGTCTAAGGTGTACATAATATTGCAGTGCAATAGAGAGAACACCCATGAATTCTGTTCCAGGTGTAATAACGTTAGAATCAAACACTTGAGAGTCCACTTTTGGAGGGAGTCTTCTACCCTCCCTCTCAAACTCCTCCCGCAACCGTTCTTCTTCAGCAGCCTGTAAGATTAGCAATGTCAACATACATCCGCTGAATAGGAATGATATAGAGAGGTGGGACTCCTTAAGGGAATGAAGAAAGCACATAAGGAAACTAATCAAGAACATCAGAAAACATTAGAAACATGTCTAGATGAAAGTAAGCAAATGAAGTTTGTCTGGCTGAGGAACTACACAGTAGAAACCCCATGCCAGTATGGGGCAAAGAAGGACATACTGCATCTGATGCATCTTTAGCGGATCTAAACCGTCTAGACCGCTGTTGATTCATTTTAGCTCTTGGAGCAACACCATCTAAGACCCAATCCAAAACATACATGAGTATTTAAGTTTTAAGCATCTATTCTAAAACTTTTGGTTGGCAGATAAAGAATACTTACCAATAGCCATGTAGAGTAACTTCCTTGGCCGTACCATCACAAAAAGTCTATCAATGTAGTCAAACATGCACTGAAACACCTCCTCAAACGTAGTCGGTGATGGCTGCAACATAAAACGCAGTCATCAAGCAGAGAAAAACGTAACAACTCAAATTACAACCAAAAATCATTCTACACAAGCATACTCATACAAAAGTTAAACTTTTTCTGACTAAAACCGATTTATGAATAAGGCAGGATCAAATTTGAAAACCCTAATGTCCAAATATTATAAAATTTTCAACAATGAAGACAAAATCGTAAGGAAACATACCCTATCTTCAGGGTGGAAGCAAGGATGGATAATCCCATTCATATCGAGATAAAGATTATCGTATTCGAGATTGTTAGGATTAGATTTACTAGTATCCACTGGAATCTTGATGCCTTCGATATCAACAGGCTCTTCCTCGATAACATCCGCCACTATAAGCGGATATTTCTCTGCCAACCACCGATAAAACGCCGGTACTCCCATTCCTCACCGACCTGGAAGCTATAAATCCCCGGCGAAGGAGATTGTCCAAGAAAATAAAAGTCAGATACCTAAGCAGACGAAGAGCAAGAGAGTATAAATCAAACTAACGGTGTTTGCCGACGGCGGGTAAGGTTAGAATAGATTATAATTACTTTTTTTTAATTTTTTTTTGGTTTTGGAAGAAAGCAATTGAATGAGTCTAAACTAATTGGGCTTTACGAGAGAATAGCATATGGTTATTGGGCTTTAATATCCAAACATGTTCACAATCACAATACTCGCAAAATCGAACAAGGCAAAAGATTTTTATATGAAATCGACTTATATACCTGAGATTGAGAATGAACTTTCGCAGCCACTAAAGGAGGCGACGAAGGTGATGATTCTATATCCTGTTTTGTGAATTAGAGTAGAGTCCTTAAATAATTGGAGAGAACTAACGAGCTCGAAATCGGATTGCAAGTTTAAGACTACACCAACCTCGTCTCGCCTCCAATTTGCTGCAATAATGGTTTGCAAACTCCTAATCTGATTGGATTCAGACGAATTGAATTATTTTGCGGAAAGTTGATCTTGTGCGTTTCCTTTTTATATTCACTATCGGGATTATCTCTCCAAGTGATAACCTCTGAGAAATGTTGCTGAAATCAAAAGTTCCAGATTCTTCAACGATTGTGTTGTGTCGTCTCCTACTTTCTCGTACTGGGCTCTTTATTTCTAAATTGGGCATTACGATAGAATAGCAAATGGTTACTGGGCTTTAATATTTGCTATTGAAATAAAAACATATCCGGAAGTCTAAAAAGCCCAAAAATGACACGAAATTAAAAATAAGCTCCGTTGCCGGGACTCGAACCCGGGTCTCTCGGGTGAGAGCCGAGTATCCTGACCAGCTAGACTACAACGGATTTGTGATTACATATATCCCTCAAATATAATTTGAGTAATTACTTTCGACTCCAAAAACACATACTTGTGTACTTGATTAAACTAGTCTCTTTCGGCTTTATGTCTTGTTCTGCTGTGGTCCATCTATTCCGGCAGAAAATATGATTCTTGGATCAAAAGATCGTTTTATTTAATAATTTCTTCTTCTGAAAACAATGGTATAATATTTCTTTGTAATACAGCTTTCTAATCATGAATTTGTCTTAACATTATCGTCATCTTTTTTTCTTTCCTTTTGCTACTGCAATTGTCTATAATATCTATATATGCTTCAAAAGCTCAGTGTTATCAGTGAATACAAGTATTCATAATCTAATCTTGTATGCAATACTGTAAATATACAGCCATGATGAGAACCATTGTACGAATGGGAAGCTGTAAATTACTCGACACGAGAGATGCAGAGTTGGTCGTAACATTTGTCACAACATTGGTAGCTATGCAAACACAATTCAGATACTGTCATACACGCACATGTATATACTGTACATGAAACTAAAGTGTATTAGATATTTGATCATAATGTTTGGTGAGGCATGAACGATTAGTTTTCGTTTATTTAATCTATTTATGAATATATTAAAAAGATATATATATATATATATATATATAAGTCTTAGTGTTAGTCTTGTTGCACTTCATACTTTATTTGATTTGGTTTATCGTAGATGTAGACAATTTGGTTTATACTATATAATTTGGTTTTTGGGAATAACGAAAATTCAGAGCATCCCAAGAGTCCAAAACGATGTCGTTGGTGACACTCTCCCTCCATAATAGACGCTCCTCTCTTCTTATATTATAGACGACACCAAGTACACTTCTCTCTGCAAAAACTCTTTCCTTTTCTTCTCTCTAATGGCCGCAACGGTCATTTTCTTCTTTCACTTAATCTTCTTCTCCACCTTCCATCTTACCTCCGCCATTTTATCAGAGATTCAAGCACTCACATCTTTCAAACTCTCTCTCCACGACCCTTTAGGTGTTCTTGAATCATGGGATTCATCGTCTCCATCAGCTCCATGCGACTGGCACGGAGTTTCTTGCTTCTCCGGTCGAGTCCGTGAGCTTCGTCTTCCTCGTCTTCACCTTACCGGCAACCTCAGTCCTCGACTCGGTGACTTGACTCAGCTTCGTAAACTCAGCCTTCATTCCAACGACATTAATGGCGTTGTTCCTTCAACTCTGTCTCGCTGTGTTTTTCTTAGAGCTCTTTATCTCCACTACAACTCTTTATCCGGTGATTTTCCACTGGATATACTGAATCTAAGGAATCTCCAAGTGGTGAATGTTGCTCATAACTTACTCACTGGGAATATTTCTAACGTTTCAGTCTCAAAGAGTCTCCGTTACGTCGATTTGTCTTCTAATGCATTATCCGGTGAGATCCCGGCGAGTTTCTCGGTGGATTCTTCTCTTCAGCTCATCAACCTCTCATACAACCGTTTTTCCGGTGAGATCCCGGCGACACTTGGGCAACTACGAAACTTAGAGTATCTATGGCTAGACTCGAACCAGTTACAAGGCACATTACCATCAGCATTGGCCAATTGTTCGTCGCTACTACATTTCAGCGCAGCCGGCAATTCACTCACCGGCCTAATTCCGGCAACTTTAGGCTCGATTCCAAGCCTTCAGGTGATTTCATTATCGGAAAATTCACTCGGAGGTACAGTCCCGGAGAGTCTTTACTGTGGTTCTTCAGGTTACAAGTCCTCCATGCGAATCATCCAACTAGGAGTTAATAACTTCACGGGAATAGCTAAGCCGTCAAACGAAGCTTGCGTGAACCCTAATTTGGAGATTCTCGACATTCACGAGAATCGCATTAATGACGTTTTTCCCGCGTGGTTGACTGAGTTGACCTCACTAGTGGTTTTGGATATATCTGGGAACCGTTTCTCCGGTAGTTTTCCGGCTAAAATCGGAAACCTCGTGGCGCTTCAGGAGCTGAGAACAGCAAACAATTCACTTGATGGAGAAATTCCGACGACTATCGGAAATTGCAAATCATTGCGAGTCATTGATTTTGAAGGAAACAAGTTCTCGGGTCAGATTCCGGCTTTTCTAAGTCAGTTACAAAACCTAACAGAGATCTCTCTTGGAAGAAACGGGTTTTCGGGTCAGATTCCATCGGATACTCTCAACATACACGGACTCAAAACCTTGAATCTCAACGAAAATCATCTCACCGGAACAATACAGTTGGAGATAACGAAGCTAACCAATCTTAGCATCCTTAATCTCAGCTTCAACAAATTCTCCGGCGAAATTCCGACCAATGTGGGTGATCTCAAGAGCTTGACCGTTTTAAACATAAGTGGATGTGGGTTAACGGGTCGGATACCGGATAGCATTGGTGGATTAATGAAGCTCCGGGTCTTGGATCTTAGCAAACAGAGAATCTCCGGTCAGTTACCTGTTGAACTATTTGGTTTACCGGATCTTCAAGTA
Source organism: Lepidium aucheri (assembly GCA_900406435.1). NCBI lineage: Eukaryota > Viridiplantae > Streptophyta > Magnoliopsida > Brassicales > Brassicaceae > Lepidium > Lepidium aucheri. Next base: position 27,935 of record OVBA01000161.1, on the reverse strand, counting down.
GTTGCCTTTGGAAACAACGAGCTCAACGGCGTCGTACCGGAAGGTTTTAGCAGTTTGGTTAGTCTACAGTACTTAAATCTCAGTTCCAACTTATTCTCCGGACACATCCCTTCAAACTATGGATTTCTCAAGTCATTACAAGTACTTTCCATGTCTCACAATCGCATCTCGGGTTCAATCCCGCCAGAGATTGGGAATTGCGCTAGCCTTGAAGTTCTTGAGCTTGGTTGGAACCACTTAAAGAGTCAAATTCCAGTTCATGTTTCCAAATTGTCTCGATTGAAAAAGCTTGATTTGGATCACAACAGTTTAACAGGAGGTATTCCGGATCAGATTTCTAAGGATTTATCTCTAGAATCTCTCTTGCTTAACTCGAATTCGCTTTCCGGAAGAATACCAGAATCGTTATCAAAATTGGCAAATCTAACGGTGTTGGATCTTTCAGCAAACAGATTGAATTCCACTATACCATCAAGTCTTATTCGGCTTCATTCTCTTCACTATCTCAACTTATCAAGAAACAATTTAGAAGGGGAAATTCCAGAAGCTTTAGCTACAAAGTTCGTTAACCCGTCTATCTTCAGCAATAACAGGAGACTCTGCGGTAAACCGCTCCGTATAGAATGTTCAAACGTTCGTCGTAGAAGAAGAAGAAAGCTAATTCTACTAGTGACATTAGTAGTGGCTGGAGCTTTGTTGTTGTTACTCTGTTGTTGTGGTTATCTATTTGGTCTATGGAGATGGCGGAACAAACTAAGATTAGGCTTAACTCGGGACAAGAAAGGGACACCATCACGCACATCTAAAGCAAGTTCCGGTGGGTCAAGAGGAGAAGACAACAATGGTGGACCTAAACTTGTGATGTTCAATAACAAGATCACCTTAGCTGAAACCTTAGAAGCCACAAGACAGTTCGACGAAGAGAACGTATTGAGCAGAGGAAGGTACGGGTTAGTCTTCAAAGCAACCTTTAGAGACGGGATGGTTCTATCAATTCGTAGACTCATGGACGGTGCTTCAATAACTGACGCAACGTTTCGTAACCAAGCTGAGGCTTTAGGTAAAGTGAAGCACAAGAACATCACGGTCTTGAGAGGATATTATTGTGGACCACCTGATCTAAGACTTCTTGTGTACGACTACATGCCCAACGGAAACCTCTCAACACTTTTGCAAGAAGCGTCTCACCAAGATGGACACGTGTTGAACTGGCCGATGCGTCATCTCATTGCACTAGGAATCGCTAGAGGACTCTCCTTCTTACATTCTTTAACAATCGTTCATGGTGATTTAAAACCGCATAACGTACTCTTCGACGCTGATTTTGAAGCACATTTGTCAGAATTCGGGTTAGATAGATTAACGGCATTAACACCAGCTGAGGAGCCATCAACGTCATCAACTCCAATGGGGTCTTTAGGCTACATTGCACCTGAAGCAGCATTAACAGGACAAACAAGTAAAGAGAGTGACGTATACAGCTTCGGGATTGTGTTGTTAGAGATCTTAACAGGGAAAAAAGCTGTGATGTTTACAGAAGATGAAGATATAGTGAAATGGGTTAAGAGACAGTTACAAAAAGGTCAAGTGGTTGAGTTGCTTGAACCGGGTTTATTGGAGCTTGACCCGGAAAGTTCAGAGTGGGAAGAGTTTTTGTTAGGGATTAAAGTTGGGTTATTATGTACCGGAGGAGACGCTGTTGATCGACCATCTATGGCTGATGTTGTGTTCATGCTCGAAGGTTGTAGAGTTGGTCCTGCGATTTCCTTATTTGCTGATCCTACTTCACCAACTTCTCCGGCAGCCACCGTCGTTTCTTAATAAATTTTTTTTTTTGTGGATAATTCATTTTGACTTTTATTGCATTGTATCTTGTCACGGATACGTCACAATCAAAAATCAAGTCATTAAAATCCAATGAATAAGAACGATATCATCATATCCTGTGTTAATATTGAACAGCTTATTTACGGAAATCTCGTTAAAAAACCATATTTTTGGAGAGTAAGTACAATATCAAATTAGTCAATGTCGAGAAGGGCCAACATATAGGAGTAACTATTAGTCAAGTGGAGTAATACTGCGTAGTGTTTTGATGTTGAACTAATGACCATACGGTGTCGTTTTAGTAAGCAATACGTATTCAACTTCAGACACTCTTCCGTGATTTGGTCAGTGGGTTAAGAGTACATGTGGGGGCCGCCGTTCAGTTGAACTCCCGCCAAATACTTTAGGACAAATGAGTATTTGACACGTGTTGGTATCACTAGGGAGATACAAGTAGCCGTTAATAACTTGTTGGACTGTTGTGTTTGGGGTAAAGTGAAGTTAAGTCGTCAGCTGACGAAAAGCTTTTTAATTAAAGCCTGTTGTTGTCTGAATCCTCAAGCCACGTCGGAATTTATACTGTTTTCTGTTTAGCCATTATCCTAGTTTTTTTTCGTTTTTTTTTTTTATTTCTAATTATTTCCTCTCCATTTTTTATTTAATTATGAGTATTACTGAATGGACAACTCCACCTATATTCTTTGGATTCCCATAAACAACCTCAAGGAATACATTTCTTGAATTATACAACTTTATGTATATTAAATCGAGCATAGCCATAAAGACAACAATTATGTTTCTCATTATGATTTTCGAAAGCACGTTGTTCATGAAGATAATTAAAACAAGAATGGTAATTGTGAAGAAGGTATTGATGCAATCAAGAAGGGAAGTTAAAAAAATGGAACTTTGTGTGAAAGTGTATAAATGATGTTTCGTTGGTGTGGACAAGACTCATTGGATTATTAAATGTGGAGTCATAACTGTCTTCGTTGCTGTCTTTATGACTATTGCACTGTGCTTGTTTTGGTTTACTCTCTTGAACCCACTGCCTTTTTACCTACTCATCAACACTGTATTTGTGTTCTGGTATGAAACAAATGGCAAGAAAATTACCAGACAGTGAGTTATGGTCTTTTACTAAAAACACAATGGAGTTACTTGGTTCATGGGAAGATTTCATGTAGCAGATTTTTAAAAATCCCATACCAACAACATGGGCTGATTATTAGTCACAGGTTATGACACGAGCATTAAATAAAGGTTGTGGTTTTAGCCTGCAGACCTAAGACTAACACCTCTACAGCCGGCTTGCAAGAGAGGACAATGCTTGTTGAAAGTTGTTGGCTCTATTGGAAATCAGCCAAGAGCGTGCCAAACGGTATGCTAATTGTGTGACTCGACAAAGACTAGGAGGGCACATATACATGAGGAGGCTTTGTGAGAAAAGAAGGGGATCGAGAGACGAAGGTGAGAACACTAGAGGTGACCATCCTTGCCTCAAATCTAGTGTTTAATCAGGCCGTCTCTGCCTTCGAATATCCATCGGTGTCTCATCTGTACTCGCTCAATCATATTCCAAATACGAAAACTCCGACCTTGTTCATTCTATACTTGTCTCTTGCCTCTGAACAGGTTACTAGAACCATTGCTGATTAGTTTTGAAAAGAAAACTAACGAATATCTCTTAGTAATAGTCAATTACTAAACTGAAGCATTGTTGTGGAGCAATGAAAACATGAATGCTTTTCGTACCAAGTCAAATGCTTACACCCAAATTACTTTGATTTCAATAAGAACTGAACTCAAAACGCACAGAAAGAAAACTACAAGGACAAGCTACACACTAATTGAAACTTCTTATATAAGAGATGATGATAGTAACTAATTTCCGCTTCTTTCACTCGGCTCTAGACTGACCAGCTCGAGCTGAGAGGATGATGCCAACAACGAGACCATACAAAGTGCTTCCGCAAAGATGAGAATCAGAATCATTCCCACAAAGAGCTTTGGTTGTTGAGCATTCGCTCTGCAAAATGAGACATGAGATAAACAAATCAGAGTTTTGAACTATGCGGCATCATGGTTGATGTAGAATCATCAGGTTCAACGCCTATGTTTCAGATACTACTCCTATACAACCGCAAAGATTCATCAGTTCTTAACCAACATCACACCTATGTCAATCAACGTTAGAGCATATCAGTAACGACCTTTCTCTGGGATGTAACATTCTCGAATTAGCGAACATTCAACTAGAGATAAACAACACTCATCACCTGAAATCAGTTAAAAATTACTTTTTGAAGAACTACAAAGTTACAGTTATTATCTTCCATTCAGTTCACTAAATGAATGATAAAAGGAAGATCAAGAGCAGAGCAATTCCTAGGTAATGTAAAGCATCGATCTTTAGAATACGGAAAAAGATTCGCAGAATTCATGAGACCTCTTTCATTATCCTTACTATTCAGTGATCAGATCAATAAACACCAACACAATCTCAGAAACTTCTAAAGAAGTGAATGCATCAGTTTCTCCGTTCCAACAGTTTTCGATCATGTATAACAAGCAATGAAGTTGAAGGAATATTTTGATATTTTCTAACACCAGCATCGCCAACGATTCCAACAGCCATACCAGCAGAGAGACCAGCGAGACCACAAGCTAGCCTAGAAGAAAGGTGAGCATAGCCATCGAAAAGGTAGTATGACTTGGCTTTCGGGTTCATCCCAGTACTGATGATTACGGCGATGATCAAACCATAAATCCCTACAACACCAGCCATAACTACAGGCAACTAAATGTTTTTAATTTGTTTCTTCTAAAAGTGATCGTCATTCGTAATATGTTTTCTGGCAACTATATCCAAACATACTCTCTTGCTTGCATTCTTCTTTTTGCCATCATAACAGGTTAGACTTGGGCTTATTCTTGAGAGAATATCATTGATCTGCAAAGCGGCTAATACAGAGAAGCCATCAACGATACAAGATAATCTTTTTATATCATTCTTTTTAGTAGATGTTGAAACCTCAACTCCTAAGTCATAGATATTCATATCATTTTGTAGAACAAAGATAAAATATCAAAATTGTAACATTTTTAAGTATTGAAACCCCAAAAAACGATAACAGAAAGCTAAAAATCTAACCATTTCTGGAAATAAACACATGTGGTCGGAGAAATAACACCGTCTGGTGTACAAAGCCCTATGTGCGAACAACCCCCGCACGGTACGGAAGCAAAAGCTCCAGCTCTAGCTTCACCATTAGCAGTTTTTTTACCAGTCAATTTGTAACAAACTTCTCCAATTCTTGTGGAAGCAAACTCACTGAGTCCAGTGCTCTTCATCTCCATAATCACATTATCCAAAACCAAGTTTTTGAGTATCTCTTTGGTCTGCTCTACACTCAATTTCTCCTCTTTCACGAAATATCCACACATAACCTCCAAAGTAACAACTCTATGCTTATGTCTGTCCAATATCATCACACATTTCGCCTTGAGATCTTCGATTTTGGAGACGTTAAGAGTTCCATCAATGTACCATTCCCCACCAGTAAGCTCTTTACAAGCCTCAAACTCCATAGCTATTATATGTTTTACACCTTTGTTTAGAACCTCTTTGATGAGATTCTTCTTCTTAACTGAAGAGATCAATCGAGAAATCATAGTTGGTGGGATGCTTTTCTCTGCTTTTAATTCGAACATTGTTGCTCCCATTCCTTGCTTGCTCCGAATCAAAGTGAGAAGCTTCCTTTCGTGTTGTTCGTTTAGATCACCTCCCGTTGATTTCGGGTCTGGACGTTTTCGTTTGCTCATTTTCCCTGACCATACAGAAAACAATAAAAATTTACCATCTGAATAATCTCAAATTCAAGATAAATAAAGTTGCAATTTTGTCTATCAATTCCTGTGTTCCCACTTCTAAATCTGATCAAGTACACACAAAACAATGATGAACAAACAGAAATAGCTAACTACGAGAGAATGCAGATTACCAATTAAAAGACTACACATTACTCTTAATCTCCTACCTTTGTGCAAGTTCAGTATTGCACCTTGAAGTATAATGAGACAGAACAAGAAGGAAATAGAAAACAAACCTACGATAGCTTCACGAGGAGTCTTAAAGCCCAAACCGATGTTCTTATAGAAACAGTTTCCACCTTTTCCAGGTCACTTTCCTTTCCCAGATATCTTCGAGCTGAATACACACAAAACATCAACCATATGAACCAATTATTAGACACAAGATTATCAATTTGTTTTGTTCATGGAATCTACCTTGGGTTGCTAGGTTTCCCAGTCTGCAATGCAAAAAGAGGAAGAGAATCAGGAATCGCAAAGTGCATTTCAACAGTGTACAAGGAAAGACATGGATACATATAGAAGCGGAGCTCCAAGGCAAAAGTATGCAAAAGGAGAATCGAATTATCGGGGACCCTAGTTTCCAAGATATCTCTTGGGCTGGGTTTGGGCCTTCTATTTATGGGCTGTTAGAATTATCATACCATATGGCCAGTTTGTTTTGTATTTCCAATAAAGAAACTACTGTAATAAAACTTTTGTTACAAATTTATATATAAAATTTTAATTTCATAAAACTAAAATTTAATAAAAATATATCATTTATAAATTTAGTTATTGATTATGTTGGAACCAATCCTAGCACAATGAGTATTAAAACGATGGTTTCTGATCAAAAGAGTAGAAGAGAATGAGCGAGGACACTTGTGAATTTGATTAGGAGCAAGAGCTAGTTAACTAAGAACAAGAAGTGATGATTATTGAACTGATATTCTCATTAAATTTTGTGTGTCAAAAAGCTCCTCCTTTTTCAAAGGATTGTGCCTCTATTTATAGTTTATAGAGGCGGTTACATGTGTAGAAAATAAAGGAAGATTATAAATCTTGTTGATAAGACTGAATTGATTAAGATCCGTGCTAGATTTTTGGAAGTTTTCCATGTCGGAATGGGAAAACTTCCATTTATCGTTTGCTGATGTGTCATCCGACTTCCCTTCATGTTCGTGGAACCTTCAGAGATGAGATATTTTACCAAGTCAAATATTTTATCCGAATTGAAGACTTAGTGCTTGCAACCGGGTTGTTCTTTCGACCTATTGTTTTTAGTGGACCGAAGTAGGATCTCAGATCCACCTCCAACAATTGTCCCCCCCCAGACTCGGAAAATTCTAGTACAAAATTTCCGAGTCGGAAAGGTTATTTCATCTTCTAGAATCTTTGGTCCACATGTCAGTTATCTAGTGGGCTAGTTGAACAGTCGCCTTAGTTTTACGCGAATCATTATTATTACCGGTTCGCGTCACTTCGATTACTTCCCATTCAGTTATAATTACAGTTTCGCGCTGCTTCGTATTTTAGTAATTCCCTATAAATACAGTGCTTCTTCTTCTTTTACCATTCACTTTTCATCTGCACAATCTTACTTTGACGATTTCCGAGTTCTTCTTTCTTCAAACGTCTTTTAAATTTTTCTAACTTCTTTTCTTCATTCTTCTTTGAAAATGGGTCTTGATGATTTTAAACTTCCTAATAATGAAGCTGATGTCAATTCTGCACTCGAGGGTTTAAATGTTCGGCCTTCTAGAGGGTCTTCTAGGGTTTCTGAACCCTTAGCTGCTCCATTTTGGGACATAGTGGAAGTCCCTTCACGGTCTGGTCGTGGAGATTCGTGGCCTGAAAAGAGGGTGAGGACTGATGTGCCGTTAAGGATTGGCTCTCCAAGGGGAGGCGGTAGGAGTGGTTCCACATGTACTTCTCGTGGAAGGGGTAGGGGTATGCCTACCCGAGTTGCTGAGAACTAACTTGAAGTAGTAGAACTATAATCTGAACTTTCTACCGCCAAGAAGGAACTTGCTCACACCAAAGACGAGTTAAAATTAGAGCGCGAAAATGTCCTCAAGTTGGTAGCTCAAAATGCAGCTCTATTAGAGTCGCTAGATTGTGCTGATTCTGCCCGGGCGCCGCCTTCAAATCTGCCGAGAAGGCTAATGACGATGTGTTGAGGTTGCAAGCCGAGTTGGATTCGATGAGTAGGGACTTTGACTCTCGACTCTGCTAGGCATTAACTGTTGAGAACTTGAGAATCTTCAAGGTTCTTTGCAAACGTCTGTCCGACTGTTTTGGCCAAATTGTTGCTCGGTTTAATGATCTAGACAGGAAATTTAAGGCTTGTTTGTCGTATGCCCAATTTCTTGGGTCAGAAAATACTCTTCAACTGCTTACCAACACGGAGTCGACATCCCTCCTGCAGTCACCGACTTGATGGTTGCCAAGGTGAACGAGTTCAAGGAACTTGTTGGTAAGGAGAGCTTGACGCCACTACTTCAGAGGGACTTGGTCGTCCCCGTTTTCAAAGTTGGAGAAGCCTCCAATGCTGGTAAAAGTGGACTCGCAGAAGCTCTGTAATTTTTTCGGGCTTTGTCGTAGTCTTTTTTTGTAGTCGCCGTTTGGCTTCTTTTTGTACATACTTTTTTGCACTCAATGTTTTTTGTAAATATTTTTCCTGTGTAAATAAAACAAAATTTGATATTTGATCATGAATGAAACAATTACTTAACTAATTGACTCGTCATTTTATGAATTTGGGTTCCCAAGATCCTTTTCTTGTTTTTTGCATGTTTAGTCGAGTTTCTTTGCGCATTTAGAGAGTTTGATCTCGTTTTAGCTTTAGGAAGAGAAATTTTTTTATGCGAATTTAAAGCTGAGATTTTAGGACTCAGTTTGAATTTTAAGAAGTTCAGACTCAGAAACCATATTCGTAAAACTCGGTCTAAAGATTTTCAATTATTTGTTCAGAAATCATGTTTAGAATTTGTTTGATACTTTAGTCTCGTAATTCTGTACAAAGCTATGCTTTGTCTGTTAAGCGAGATTTTGATCTTGGTAAATCTGTAAAAACCACTGCTTTGTCTTTTAAGTGAGATTTTGATCTCGGCAAACCTGTAAAAAGCATTGCTTTGCCTGTTAAGTGAGATTTTGATCTCGGCAAACCTGTAAAGAGCGTTGCTTTGTCTTTTAAGTGAGATTTTGATCTCGGCAAACCTGTTTCAAGCCTTGCTTTGTCTTTTTGACGAGAACTGATCTCATAAATCTATATAAAACTTTGTTTAGTCGTTTGGTGAGATTTTCATCTCAAAGTATTTACACAAAGCTTTAGGCCTTGTCTTTTCTGTGAGAATTAGATTCCTGTCAGTGTTAAGAGAGGTTAACCTCATAACAGTCAAGTATTGTATAAGTTTCCTGAGGTTGAGTTCCATGAGCTTAGAACTTGGTTTTTAAGGACTAGGCCTTAGTCAAAGATTTTTGAGATTTAGACTCAGTGATTTTAAATTTTTCGAGATTAGGCTCGGCGAGTTGAAAACTTGGCATTTAATTTAAGGACTAGGCCTTAGTTGAAGATTATCGAGGTTTAGACTCGGTGAAGTTTTCTGTGATTTTAATAAGTTTTTCGAGGTTGGGCTCTGCAAGATTTTAAGACTCGGCTTTTAAGATAAATTGCGTTTGTTTTTGCGAGAATTAATCTCGGCTTGCAATTTTGGAAGATATAGGGTAGTATCACTTTAAGTTGATGGAGTTCCAACTCCGAGGAATTGGTATTCCTTCCATGCAAGCAATTTTGTAGATTCCTGGTTTTACGACTTTAAAGATAATGTATGGCATTTCCTAATTTGCGTTGAGTTTCCCGGCATTGAGTTCGACCGTGTTTTTGAACACTTTTTGAGGGACTAGATCTGTGACTACAAAGTGTCTTCCGCATACTTTCTTATTGTAGTACTTTGCAGCTTGTTGTTGATAGTTTTGTACTCGAAGAAGTGCCTCGTTGCGTTCTTCTTCTAGGTCGTCAATACTATTTTCCATAGCATTCTTGTTAGCGTCTTCATTCTTGGAAAGACGTTCACGGCGTTGGGTTGACACAACTATCTGGGCTGGAGCCATTACCTCCTTTCCGTGAGAAAGAGAGAATGGAGTTCATCCGGTTGATCACGGAGGTGTGGTCCGATGTGACCGTAATACGCCCTCTAACTTGGAGACCCAACTTCCTTTCTTTTTAGAGAGTCGCTTCTTTAGACCATCAAGGATCTGTTTGTTCGCGACCTTGGCCTGGCTGTTTCCTTGTGGGTTTCGTGGTGTTGACTTGCTTACTCGGATATTCCATCTGACACAAAAGTTGGTGAGTTTCTCCGAGATGAATTAAGATCTGTTATCAGTCACGATTTCGTATGGAAGACCATGTCGGCAAATGATATTTTTCCATACGAATTTAATTACATCTTTATCCTTGATCTGAGAGTAAGCTTCTACTTCAACCTACTTTGAGGAGTATTCGGTCATAACAAGCATGAACCTCTTTTGTCGTGATGATGGTAATGGTCCGACTATACCCATTTCCCATCGCATGAATGGATAAGACATTATTGCTGATGTTAAATCCTCGGTTGGAGCGTGAATAATGTGTCCGTGTCATTGGCACTTGTCACACATAGCAGTGTATTCGACGCAATACTTTGCCATAGTCGGCCAATAACAGTCGAGTGTTCTGATCTTTTGAACGAGTGTTCTTCCACTGTTATGGTTTCCTCCCGCTCCATCATGTGTCTTTTTGATGATCTTGTTGACTTCGTTTCTGTGAACACAAGTGAGTAGTACTCCGTTTGTACTTCTAGGTAAAGTTTTCTACCAAATTTGGCATATAAAACACACTTGGCTTTCAATTGAAGTGCTGCCCATCTGTCTTCTGGCGTTTTGTCGTCCAGAATGTAAGCTAGGATTTCATCTTTCCAATCGATCTTCTTTGGAACAATTATCGGATTGGCTAGCCATTCAGGATATTGAACTTTGATGATTGATCCGATTTCAATCAGCTTTTTAACTTCTTTGATCACGGTCTTTGTTCTCTTTGGCCTAACTTTCTTTTTTTCTGTTTAATTGGCTTACATGTCGATCAACATTTAGCCTATGACTTGTGATTGTCAGGTTGATTCCAGATATATCACTTGGTGCCCATGCAAATATCGTCACATTTTCTTCAAGGAGAATTATCAATTTCTTCTTGATTGGCTTGCTCAGGTCGATGCCGATGCTTACACATTTTGCCGGATCAGTCAAATCAATGTTGATGAGTTTAACAGTCGATTGGTCTGGCTTCTCGGGAGCAGATGGTTCGGTTAGTACCCTGCTTCATACTGATGCGGCGATCATGCATGATTTGTTCCTTAACTTTAAGTCGGCGATGAAGCAAGTTCTACCCATTTTCTGATCTCCTGTGAGTGTAAAGACTCCTTCGTTTGTTGGGATTTTAACACATTGATGATAGCTTAAGGGCACAACTTTCATCATGTGTATCCAAGGTGTTCCTAAGATTATGTTATAGATCGGTGATTTATCTACAACGAGTAGCTTGATCCATCTTGTAATTCTAGTAACTTGTACTGCTTGCTTCATCGTTCTGATTGCATTGATTGTGCTTCCATTGAATGCAGTCAAGATCATGTCCACGAGTTTAAGCTAAACATCCGGTAGTGCCATCTTATCCTAAATATCTTTGAATATAAGATCTACTAGAATCCCAATATCGATGAGAATTCGTGAAACATCATAGTCGATAACTCAGATTTTGGCAACTATGGGGTCATTAGGTGAGAAGCTGACTCCTTTGATGTCTTTAGCGGTGAAAATGATCACCGAATCCACAACATGCATGCACTCCTTGACAGGCTCTTGGTTGATTGAGGCGACAAATTTTCGTTTGTATTTCTTAATTGAATAAATAGTGTCATTTCAAAATTGTAATCCGCCCATAATTACACCAAAAACAACTTGTGGATCACCGAATCCGTCATTGTCTCCTGCTGGTTTTTGCCGCTTAGTTGCTTCCGAGGTTTCGTCCTTCGGGTTTGCCGACTTGAAAGCAGCCTCTCATTGTTTAGCTTCTTTCCGCTTTTGCGCTTTGTAACTCTGGGTTTCTTCTTCCAAAACCTCCAATTTGCCTTTACTAAACTTTCCAGCAAGGAATTCTTGCAGTTGTTTGCACTTCGCGATCGAATGCCTTGCTTTCTTGTGCAACTCATAATATTCATTCTAGTTATAGGTGTTGTTGAATGACTTGTCATGGAGGCTGTTATTCTTCTCCACTCGGAAAGCAGTTGCTGAGTTTGCTTTCCACCTCTATTGTGTTGTCTCAGCTTGTAATGTCCTTCTCTCGGCTCTTTAGTTGCCGAGTTCTGATGTGTATCTTGATTCTAAAAGAGGATTTGCTTTTCCTCTATGTACTCTGCATGTCTCGCCGTTCTATAGAAGGCATCTCAGAACGTATTGGGTCTGTTGACAAAAAGGTCTCGTTTAAGGGCCCCATCGGTCACCATTCCAGTTCGGAGGGCTTTGATAACCATGTTGTAACTAACTTTTGCCTTTGTTAGAATTTTCTTGAAGTGTCCGAGATACGACTTCAAAGGTTCATCAAAGGCTTGCCTCACGGATCTCAACTCTACAGTCTAGGTATCCTGATTGACGAATAAGGCATACTGCTTCATAAACAACTCAGCGAGTTGGTTGAAGCTTTTGATTGACCTGGCTGATAGCTTGGTGAACTATACCAATGCGTCTCCGGTCAAATTCTCTGCAAAGTATTGACAGTAAGCTGTGTCCTCGGTTTCCATGGTGTAGTTGGTATTATTCGTCATGACGTTGAAGTTGCTCATAAATTCAAGTGGGTCCGAATCCCCATCGTAAGAGAGGCATTGGAGCCGCAATCCTCTATTTACCAAGACTCTCCTTAGTTGCGGTGTGGATGGCAAGTTCTGTGCATGAGCAAGGATCCTTCCTATCTCGGGTGCTGAGCTGGTTGCTGATGGAACTTTGACTTTATATCGTCCATGTAAGAGGCATTCATAGTTTTAGAGACAAAACGTAATTGTCAACTATTGATCAGTCATTGAATTTGGTGTATAATGTCTAAGGGATCGAAAAGAGTATTTCAAGGGATTTTAATACCTTTAATTGTAATAGATTATGTAGGATTTAGATTTTTTTTGTTAATAGATTTTAGTGGATTTTGGTATGGATTTGAAACTTTTAATAATGGATTTGAGTGGATTTTACAATCCAAAACTCATAAAATAATATCGTTTACGGTTCGAATCCCCTTCCCAGTATAAAATGATTATCTCTGACATTTCGCCTTTCAATTGCAGAAACATGTGTCGGAAGTTTCAATTAACAACTGGTATTGTACATAAAAGTTCTAATTGAACAAAACCAAAGGAACAGATATCGGAAAGTACTTTTGTGTACCTTGTTTAAGCATAATTGATCCTACTTTTCAAAAGGTTTGATGAGTAACATTTATGTGTTCCAGCATTGTAACAACTAACAAGTGATATCTACCAGTTTAAGAGTGTGTCAAGCTTGAAAGCATGAGCATAACCTCTATTGGTTCCTATATTCATTTGATTCCCAGTCTTGAGCACTGCTTCTACATAAAATAAGTTATTAGAAAATAGTCTAACAAATTCATAAAAAAAGTTGAACAAAAATCAAGAGACATATAAGTACGTGACTCTGTTCTTGATACATAACCAAAAGAGGAAACCTCTATTTTTGTGCTTTGTTCTTCTCTATTTCAACTTCAAATTGATGGTTGAAGATATAAAAATTGGACCAGAGATCAAAAAGTTCTATGTAATTATCTATGGAACAATATTTTTCAGCATTGTAACAACTAACAAGTGATATCTACCAGTTTTAAGCACTGCTTCTAAAAGCTTTAGGAACATCCGTGTGTTCTTTAACTCACCACAAGCAACTTGAGAATTTGATCAAATGCAAATGAGTGTTTTGTTTTCAACAAAAATAGTGAAGACTTATGAGCTTACAAGTAGAGTTTTACCTCGAGGGTGTCAAAAGATCTTTTAAGGTACTCGGTTTCTGAGTCATAGGTTACTATGTAAAACATTGCATCGATCCTCTTGGAAGCAAAAGGAATGTTCTTTGAGGAATTTCTCTGCATGTCCTATCTTGGTAGGATATCCATCCATCATCTTTCAGCTCCTCAAGCTTGTCATCTTCTTCTTTATAAGGAGACATCTTAAGAAAACATTCAAGACGATCCAGTCCAAGTGTATCAGAGTTGTTTGATTCATGAACGAGAACATGTTAAGAATCAATCTAATCAAACTTCAAGAATTTCACACTAGTTGGAGAAATGAAAATGGAATATTTGAAGTGACTCTGACATAGAAACTTCTGCGTACAACCAATAGGAAACCACTCACCTTCTACAAGAGCTTTGCATAGTTCATTAACAGAACTCTCAACAAAAACCCAATGTTTTGGGGTTTCCTGGGAGCAAAAAATCAATTCTCCTGATCCGTGGAAAAAACAAAGCCTATATTTCATGTGCTTCTTGTTGAACTTGGATCATTTGCCTTAAACACTATCTCAATCATTTGTTCATTCACTCTGCAAAAGAAAAAAAGAATCATATCTTACTAAAACGAACTAATTATGTTTTACTGAAACGAGTTTGATATGAGTTGGTCCCACACCATTACACGAGTAGAGCTTGCTCTAATTTTGTCCCAATGTAACATCTTCAACTTTGGGTTCATGGTCTCTATTTTCTTCTCCAGATCAGAATCCTCACCAGCATGAGAGAGCGACATCGTAGGCCGAATAGCACAGAATTGCGTTGGAGACGGAGGTTAACAAAAACTTTGCCGACAACAATTTTGGTACCACTCGCCGAATCACAAACACACCTTCTCGATTTTACTTGACAAATATATCTATGAGAAGTAAAAACGCATGAGCAAGTGTTTTTTATTCAATAAAAAGTTTGGATTTCAGAATCCCTACTATAAACAAAGATTTGTGTTTGTCGTGAAAAGGCTCAACAATACATCACAATCAATAACATTTAAATATATTGAAAATGGTGAATAACAAGTGATTGTATTAAATTCTAATACATCGCTCAAATACATCGTTGAATAACAATGTATTTTAATATACTTTTCCAAATACGACGTTGAATAACACTGAATTTCATTTTAAACTTGTAGTACAACCAAATCCATGTCTTCTATAACCCCTAAATTCATAAAATCTTTCGTGGATTTTTGTTGTTGTATAATAAATATGTGATGCTGTAACCAAATGCATTACTTAAACTATACATTTGGGACACTCGTGCAATACACCTGACTTTTTTTAAACACATTATACCAGGAAAAAAACTGAATATATAGAGTAAATGAAATGTGAATCATATTTTGCTCATATGATTTTTTTTTTGTCAATTAGCCTAGTGGCCTTTAAACCTCCTCCTTCGTATTTTAGGTAGATGATTCGATTTTTGGTGCCTTGAAAATTTATAAAATAGTTACACCATTGAGTTACTTGTCCTCGACGCTCATATAATTTATATTATCAAAAATGACAATTGAATACATAGAGTAAATGAAATATGATATATACGGCCCGTATGATTTATATAATCAAAAATTAAAATTGAATATATAGAGTAAATGAAATATGATATATACAGCTCATATGATTGATATTATCAAAATAAAAATTGAATTAGAGAATAACAAAAAGAAAAAGTACATGTGGGCGGCCTTTTTTGATTTGTGAATGTTTAAAAGAAAGACTGCAATATCTTTATTATTCCTTTTGTTTCATACCATTGGATCAGTCTTGTAATTTGTTTTTAGTTTAATATATAACATGTACTGTGGATCTTTAAATTAGCTAATATTCACCTTTGCAATTTTTATTTTCATGTAAATTCGATTTCAAGTAGTTAAGTTGTCCTACTTTATATTTCTCAATGCAAACGGTTAAAATCAGCTTTGATTTGAAAAGCCTGTTTATTATCGTGTAACAAAATCGTTCTTATACAATTTACAAACCCAGTTTAGAAATAAACCAGAATTAAACCATCAAAGAATAAACAATAAACTGAGTCAACCAAATTAATATATTGGTTCATTAAACAATAAACTAAGTCAACCTAAAAAATATATAACAATTGCAGAACAAACTCTTCTCTGCAACCATACAAACATGTCTCTATTGCAGAAGAGCTCCTTCTCTTCACAATATTCCCCTCATGTTGGAGAATGGAGATTCTGCATTCCCAACTTGGCAAATAGAACCGGAAACTGATTCCTTCCCAAACCTTTCGTTAATAAATTTGCAATCTGCTCAGTAGTCCGAACATGTTGAAGTATAATGGTCTTGTCACAGACTGCATCTCTTACAGAATGACAATCAAATTCTATATGTTTCGTTCGTAAAATATGAATCGCTGCTTTACTGTTACAATACAGTTGAGCTGGATCACTTGTAGATATACCAAGTTCAGTCATGAGTTTTTTTACCATTTAATTTTTCTTAGAGCAACAACCATGGTCCTATACTCTGCTTCGACTGAAGAATGAGAAATCGTATCCTGCTTTTTCGTATTCAAAATAAAATAAGAACACTTGTAAGAAATGTCTACTTCCCTTTATAAATATACCTTTATTTGTAATTTCCTTTGAAAATAAATTAAGGCAAATGATGTGTTTGAAAATAAATTTGGCTGATGAAGTATTTTTGCAATTATTTCTTCAAATAATGATTAAAAACAAGTTTGAAAAAAAAATACTATATTTCACCAAAACCACCGTAGCCAATCAAACCCTAATGTTTTGTTGACTTAATATGAATGTTGTATGCATTTTAGCCTTTTTATTATTTTTGTGATCTGACCTTTTTGATCATCATTTAATCTGTCTCATGACTCTCATCCAACTCTCAATCAAGATCGTCATTTTTAGTTGAAAACATTGTTGTTTATGATATATTTTATAGTTTATGATCAAAGACTTACTTAATTTAAAATTGTTCTTAATGATCTTTTATCAACCAACTTTTAAACTAACTAAAGACTCATTTATTTTATATAAAAACTGATACCGAAAGCTCATAAAAAATAAAGCTGCGACATGTAACCTTGTCACGTTAAAAATACGCTTCGATATAAAATGTATGCACACACACACAGAGATGATAAAATATATATTTAAGAGGAGCAATTCTTAATTTGAACAAAAACAAAAAAGAGGAGCAATTCTTAATATCTTTACAGTTTGTACGATAAAAACAGATTAACTGAGATAAGACATACAAATACGGTGCCAATATTAACGAATATCATAGCTAAAATAAAAAATAATGCTCTAACTCAATAAAGATAAGTTCTACAAAAAATAATCATTATCTTTTCATATAATAATTTACAAATAAAACAAAAATAGCAAACAAAATATTAGCTGTAAAGTATATATATTTCACTCTAACCAAATTTTTTTTTTTATCAATTTTGTTTTTACAAATATAATAGTCAAATCTTTTATGAGAAATAGTTGAACAAGTTAGAAAATCGTTAAGATTGGCATATTAAACTGTTAAAATTATTATTTGTAGACTACATATTTTTAAAATCAAACAAAAATCCAAATTATGTATTAGTATTTTAATATATATATATATATATTATTTGTGATAAAATAGATGTCCTTAAGTTTTATCCAAAAAATATATGCCTTAGGCTAATGTTTAAAATTTTAACACTATGACACAGCCATGCATACAATACTAAAATAAATTATTTAAGATGATTTATTTTTTAGATTACTTTTCATTGTGAAAAAATATATTTATTTTCTATTTTTTAAATATATATTTTTAACAGTTGTACTGATAAAACATGATCTATAGAATGAAATCCCCTTATAATCTACTAAAGTTTTTTTTTTGTAATGATCGCTGCGACCGTCACAAAACAAGTATAATAATAGTGAAGAGGTTGACAAGTTTCAGTCGCTCAACCATTTTGGAGCTTACATCATCTATTATTATGATCGCCATTTTTACCGGCGATCACTAAGTACTCTATTAATATCATCAACAATCATTTTAAGCGACTCTTTTAATTGTTTTTCTCCTTACCAGTCACTATTCTATACATGTTGATCGCTGTCGCAACGATAATTACAAGAACATGGCTTAATTGTAATTGAGAGGATTCCAATTCTTGATGTTGATACCATCATCATAAAGTAGACCATCCTAAATACTGGACTGAATATTATTCGGCTATTAAAAATAATATTGAATAATATTTATAGATATTTTAGCATTTTTAAAATAGTGACTAGATCTATCTTTTTCTTAACAAAAATCACAAAATATGTTTTTACTTGGGTGCTCTCAGTTATCAGAATTAAGGTTTAATATTTTTCTATAACCTAATACTTTTATCTTTTGACAAACAACAAAATAACTAAATCTGTAAATATTATTTAAAAATTTCAAAAATTGACTATTTTCATAAGAACAACTTTCAAATGAATTAAAAATAAAATTTCAATATATTTGTCGGCAAAATCTTCTAGGATACATTTTGATGATCATGATCAATATAAAACATTTCTTTGGATATATATAATCTGGGAAAAACAGTTGGCCCAACGAGACAAGAATATAAATCTTCTGTCTATATCAAATTTAATAATAAACACGGGTTAATAGTTGAATAAAGCACTTTCTCTACACGCATATCGCATTTGTTTGTCATTTTTTGCAATTCATTAGTAACGGTGGAGTTAAAATGTAATTATCAAAAAAAAAACAAAAACAATTGAGAGACAATCAAAACATTGACTTGCTTGATAATATGTTAGATTAAGAATTAGAATATCCGATGTTGACATAACATATCATGCCATCATCTCACAAACAAATGACTAAACATTATGCAGAATTATACAACTCCTCACGTATTATACTATAACTAATTATAGGAATTGTTCCTTCCACGACTAATTAACATTTTACATATAATTTTATTGTTCTTATGTGAGATATTGTAATCTGAGATACGTCATTATCTAACATTATTCTACGTCTCAATAATTTCACCTAAATATTAAAGATAATATTTATAGACAGACCAATCCAATATTTTTTCGTCTGAAAACAAGTAACTTCTCATAAAACCTGACTAGTTTGTATATAAATTAAAATTTCATTATTTGTATCGTCATTGATATATCTATATATATATATATATATTTTTTTTTAAAGAATCGCATTGACAACCTAAGATATTGAATATGATGTAGATGTATATATATATTAATCTAAAGAGTTAATATATGCATATTTCAAATGATACATTTGAAGTTAACCCAACAAAAATGATATATTTGATGTAGGTGGAATCTTTAAATGGCTTCATAGTTATAAAAATGTTGATGAATAGAATTTATATTAGAGAGGTCACCTTTTTATCACGTTGGGGATCATAACCCAATCGTGCCAACCCAACTATTCCAATTTTAATATTTTCATGTCTATAATTTAAGGTTTATTCGATGCCAAAAATCTTTACTTTTTTTTTGGTCGATGCAAAAAAATCGTTACTTTGGATGTAAAAATAAAGAGCTTTCAGCTTTTAAAATAACGTATATTTGATACTAAATTTAAATTTTTTTGAATTGATATCTGCTTGATAAAATTTATTACTTATTCCTATTTTTGCACAAGACAATGTCAGTCATATTAGCAATTGGAGATGTCCTTAATTAAATAAATACTTTTCTCTTAACACTCAATTAAACAGTAGTTACCAAATCATTCACGTTGTTAGACCGAGTTTTTTTTCAATCTATTAGTTACGATGATTCAACTGATGACTATTATATCTAGGGTTTGATTCTTCCTTTATACCAATTTGGTAGATTAACTAATAATTTTAAGGGTTGAGTTAAACTATGGATCAATTCTCGTCGATCCAATTATTGAAAAAAAACCATTCATGTTGTAGGATTAGTTTGAATTTCTATCCAAAATATTTTAATTACCCAAAGCAAAAAGAAGTAATAAACAAACAGTTTTAGTGAATAATTTTATGTAACGATGTTGTATATTCTTTTCTGATAAATTTCCTATATATTTATTATATAGAAAAAATCCTATCTTTTTGTGAGATTTTTTTTATCTCATACTATTTCAGTTAAGGTTATATTTTACTTTCACATTTTTCGAATGCGTTTTTTTTAATTACTAATGGAAGATTTTACCAATTAATTTTTCATTTGTCAATAGAATCAAAAGCACTCAATCCATACCTCAAATTCATCATTAAAAATTCCTAAAATCTTTTACCATATGTAGTAAATGTGAATAAACTTCAAATGTCTGAATCATTAACCAGTAACCACCAAAATGAAAAAGGTTTGGCTAATTTGAATTTTTTTTTGTTAACCTTACTATAGTTGGATCGACAAAACCCGATCCATTGCCAAAACCCAAACTCTAAAACTCATTTATTCTTTTTCTTTACATCTGAAAAGATTCGAACCCGGGTGCCTGAAAATTTATAAAGCGACCACTACCACTGAGCCACCTGTCCTCGGCAATTTGAAAATTTAAAAGATGAAATTAGATGCAAATATTATATTTAATCTTTTCAATTTTAATTAAATAACTTTCTAGTTATAAAACATTCAAGATTTTCATAAATAAAGAGAAATACAAAAATGACAACTATGCAAATACGCGTGTGACTTGTTAAACAATAAAAAAAGATTATATGTGTCATTCATATTTAGGTAAGTTTATTTAAGTGAACTTAATGAAAATTTTATATTTTAACTAAGACACAGAGTAAAATACGGGAAATTTTATAATAATGATTTAGGAGAATAATTTGCCACGCTTTCTAATTTTTTATTAACGGCTACTACGGTTTCTAATTAACATACTAATTTGTCCTCGTCTTTACATTAATAACTGATTTCTTTTCTAATAAACCATTAATTATGTACATGCTAATTAGCTAGGAAGATTCTTTCTTAAAAATATATGAACTTTTGAGATTCTTTCTTCAAAACATATGAATTTTATTGCAAAATTTCATATGATACTTACAGAAACTCGATAGTTAAGTCTAAACTAAGTATTATCAACCGCTTTCTTAAGTATGAAACCATGCAAAAGTAAATAACAGAGAAAAAGGGAAAAAAGTTTTACATTTCAAAATTGGTGAGCAGTAAAAAATATTTAAATTTTATAAGTTTTTAAATATTTTGAGTGAGTATAAGAAAATTAAATACAAATTTAATAATATTTTTTAAAACCACTTGATTCATAATAATAGATTTAAAATATTTTCAAAACTACGAATAATTAATTATTGTAATACAAATGATTTAAAATGTTTGAATAAATAACGTGTATCACGATCACTCTCATTGCACCTTATGTTTATTTCTAAATACTTATATATATACCTCACAAATATGTAACAAAGGATCGACCCGTGACATATCTCAATATTACAACCAACACCAAAAAAAAAAAAAAAAATGGCTGCAAAATCCACAACCCAAGTCTCCGACGTTAATCGTCTCCTTTACTTAGCTTTCTTCTTCCTTCTCTCTTGCCACGTGGCATCCGCCGGTGGAGGAACATGGAAGCTACTCTTAAAAAATGTCGGAATCTCAGCAATGCATTCTCAGCTCCTCCGCAACGACCGTGTCATAATGTACGATCGAACCAACTTTGGTCCTTCCAACATCTCTCTCCCTAACGGAGCTTGCCGCAACAATCCAAACGACGCCGTTTCAACAACCGATTGCACCGCGCATTCGATTGAGTACGACGTCGCTTTAAACCGTATACGTCCCTTAACGGTTCAATCCAACACTTGGTGTTCTTCAGGTGGAGTCACTCCTGATGGAACTCTCCTTCAAACCGGTGGAGATAGAGATGGAGAACGTAAAGCAAGACTATTTGCTCCATGTGACAACAATTCCGATACTTGTGATTGGTCAGAGATCGACAACGCATTAGCTGCAAGAAGATGGTATGCTACGAACCATGTTTTACCAGATGGTCGTCAGATTATAATCGGAGGTCGAGGTGAATTCAATTTCGAGTTTTTCCCCAAAACAAACGCTCCAAATCTCTACACTTTACAGTTTCTATCAGAAACTAATGATCCTGGAGACGAGAACAATCTCTACCCTTACGTTTTCCTCAACAGTGATGGTAACTTATTCATATTCGCTAACAACAGAGCGATATTACTCGATTATTCGAAAAATATCGTTGTCAAAACATTTCCAACGATCCCTGGAGGCGATCCGAGAAGCTATCCAAGCACTGGCTCAGCTGTTCTTCTTCCTATCAGCAATCTCGAAGAAGCCATTATTAAGCTTGAGGTTCTGGTGTGTGGAGGTGCACCAAAAGGATCATACGACCTCGCTTTTAGAAGAAACACTTTTGTAAAAGCACTTGACACGTGTGCAAGAATCAGTATCAATGAAGCTAATCCTCAATGGATCGTTGAAAAGATGCCAAGAGCAAGAATTATGGGAGATATGACACTTTTACCTGATGGACATGTTTTGTTACTTAATGGTGGTTCTTCAGGAACTGCTGGTTGGGAACTTGGTCGTGAACCGGTTTTAAATCCTGATCTTTATCATCCTGATAAACCGGCCGGTTCACGATTTCAAGTTCAAAACCCTAGCACAATCCCACGAATGTATCATTCTACAGCTGTTTTACTTCGTGACGGTAGAGTTCTCGTTGGAGGAAGTAATCCACATGCTTTTTACAATTTCACCGGTGTACTTTTCCCGACGGAGCTGAGTTTAGAAGTTTTTTCACCGTCGTATTTAGAATCTCAATTCTCGAATCTTCGTCCGAGAATTCTGGTTCCTGGACCGAAATCAACGATCAATTACGGTAAAATCATGAGGCTATTGTTTACTGTAACCGGTACAGTGAAAAGTCCGGTTAAGGTGACAATGATGTTTCCTTCGTTTAATACACATTCCTTCTCGATGAATCAGAGGCTTTTGGTACTTGATCATGTATTTTCACAGAGCATGGGACCAACCGGGATTCATGAAGTTACCGTAAAAATTCCGAATTCGGCTAATCTTGCACCGCCCGGTTATTACATGGTTTTTGTAGTAAACCAAGATATACCGAGTGAAGGTATTTGGGTACGTTTAGAGTGAAATTAGATCAACAATATTGGTTATTAATTCACTCAATATATTTCTGTGTGTTTTTTTTATCAAACGTACAAAATTGGGTAATTTTTTTTCACAATACTTTTTATATTTATGCAATTGTGTATGCTATTATTCATTTTATATTCGCGGAATTGTGTATGTACTATTTAATTATATAAAAAAGGAATCAGATACTTCGCTACGTGAAAGTTTAATAGCTCAGAAAAGTGATA
Organism: Lepidium aucheri; assembly: GCA_900406435.1. Lineage (NCBI taxonomy): Eukaryota > Viridiplantae > Streptophyta > Magnoliopsida > Brassicales > Brassicaceae > Lepidium > Lepidium aucheri. The sequence continues at coordinate 4,762 of OVBA01000161.1, read as the reverse complement.
CGAAATCTGAAATATTTTTTTATTAAGTTAGAACAAAACGAATTATAATGACGTGAGCAAGAGAATGATGCTAAACTTGTTCTTTGCAAAATAATGTTGGAATAATAAATTAATAATAATGAAAAATGTTATTTAATAGTTGGAAAAATCCAAAAAAGGAACGTCGTGAAGGGTTGTAAAAAGACCATTATAAGAGAGACGACAGATTCGAGAAGACAAGAACTACTTAGTGAGTTATGTCATATGAATATGATCCAACTTAGAAACATAATCTCGTGTACGTCTCACTCTCTTGTTTAACTTATGTACTTTTGCGTCATTTGCAACCCAATCTCAAAACATTCCTCCACTAACTTACATGTTTCGTAAAATTCTCATCCGACCCACTAAATTAGCTTTTTCCACTAAAGTTTTATCTTCGTGTACTATAGAGTAAACCAACAAAACAAACAAATTGATGCCTTGCATTACACTAGTTTATATGGCCCAAAGAAATTATTTGACATAGTTATGTCCCAAAGTATTGGAGAAATGGGTTAGAGATTCAACTCAATCTTCGAATCTCTGCTGAATCAAACATATATCAATCTGTTTTTTATTGATATGGTATCAGAGCGGTAATTCTGATTTCTCTTCAAGATTTCGTTTGATCTTTCTTTGTTTTGTTAATTTTTCTTTAGATTTTCATGGCGAATAATTCTGTTAACTCTGGATCAGTAATCCTAGCGACGATGGTTGTGTCGCCGTATGCCTTGTCAAGCTCCGATAATCTCGGTGCCTTGATTTCGCCAATCTTGTTGAATGGTGACAATTATAGTGAATGGTCCATGGAGTTCTTAAACGCACTCCAAACTAGACGAAAGATTGGTTTCATCAATGGAAACTTAAAGAAACCTGCGAATACAGATCGTGAATTTGAGAACTGGCAGACAGTGAATGTAATACTTGTGGGATGGATTCACGCTTCTATAGAACCCAAAGTAAATCCATGGTAACATTCATATCTGATGCTTACGATCTCTGAAATGAAATCAAACAGTGTGTTTCTGTTGGTAATTCAATTCGAGTTCATCAGATAAAAGGAACAGATCGTTTCTTGTAAGCAAAATGATAGAACAATCATTGAATATTATGGAAAATTGTGTTCTTTGTGGGAAAAAACTTCAGATGTATATGCCTTTACCGTTGTGTACTTGTGGAGCTGGAACAAAAATCTCTACAGAAAGGGAAGAAGAAAAGTTGCATCAATTTGTAATGGGCCTTGATGATAGTAAATTCGGGAATGTTTGCACCTCAATCATTGTTTCTAAACCTTTACCTAGTCTTGCTGATGCATATTTGAATAATTTGTGAAGAAAGGCGACTTCAACTGGCTCAGGAACATGATTATCAACAAAATGTTGTTGGCTTTGTCACTCGTGGGGATAATAGGATTGGTTACAAATCAGATCTGCATAATGTCAACAAAGATGACAATTTAGTTCTTGTGAACAATCATATTTTTAGCTGCACTCACTATGGGCGTTCTGGTCATGACAAGAAGGACTGTTGGCATCTCGTTAGCTTCCCTGACTAGTGGGTGAAAAGAGCAAATAAACATGAGAAAGGCAAACTATCCGGGAAAGAAAAGAGTCACAGTAACAATAGTGACAAGAAACAAATGACTACAGCTCGCATTACACACACCACAAGCTCAAATGGATCTGTGTTTCTAGAGCTAACTCCTGAACAATGGAAGACTTTGCAAACTCTTCTTAACGACAAACAAAATACATCAAATCCAGACAAATTGTCAGGCAAAGAAGGGATTGGTGATATCCTCTGTTAGATAAGTTTGAATCTAGATAACTTGAGCTGTAACTAATCTAGAAGTTAGTTTGATAAGCTCTATATTTTAGGAGTAAAATCTAGGATATAGTTGAAGATTCCTAATTGACTTAGGATTAGAAAGTTGCCTATACAGTCTATGAATAAGAGATATCAAAGGTATGATATCCTTAGAGTTGTTTTGAGTTTGAGAACTTTAGTTTTTTGAGATATATATTTTAAAGACATATTGTTCTTAAGTTTTGGTTCTTCAATTGGTATCAGAGCTAAAAGAAGAATCGAAAAAGTTAAGTCACAATCATGTAAGAAGAGATCATGGGAGATATTGTTCCAACGAAATCGACCGGAGGAGGAGGAGGAGGATCTCCTTCCGGAGCAATCCAATGCCATATGCTTTCAAATATCAACTACACTGTTTTTTCTATGAGAATGAAAGTAATGTTTCAATTTCACAAGGTCTGAGAAATAATAGATAAGGGGGGTGACGATGAAGAGAAGAAAAGCTTTGCAAAAGCTTTTCTATTTCAATCAATACCCGAGACACTTATCTTACAAGTTGGTGATCTTGAAACACCAAAGGAGATTTGGGAGGCTATAAAATCGCGATATGTTGGAGCAGAGAGAGTCAAAGAAGCAAGACTTCAAACTTTAATGGCTGAGTTTGAAAGATTGAAGACGAAAGAAACTGATACGGTTGATGAGTTTGTTGGGAAACTTTCGGAGTTGACTTCTAAGGCGGCGGCACTTATAGAGAACATAGGGGAAACAAATGTGGTTAAGAAGTTTCTTAATAGCTTGTCGAGACAGAAATTCATTCACATGGTGGCTGCACTCGAATAGGTCCTTGATATCAATAAAACAAATTTTGAAAATGCAGTTGGAAGGATCAAAACCTATGAAGAACGGATTTATGATGAAGAACAACAATTAGAAGATCAAGGAAAGTTAATGTATGCAAACTCATCAAACTATGATAATGGGAGAGGTCGAGGAAGAGGAGGTTGTGGAGGTAGAGAACGAGGAAGAGGAAAAGGAAACAATGGAGAACAATACGGAGAAGGGCAAAGTAACTATGGAGAGAACAAAAAGAAAGATCTGTCCAAAATCGTATGTTATAGATGTGATAAGTTTGGTCATTTTGCTTCCAAATGTCCGGACCGACTTCTAAAACTTCAAGAAACCAAGGAGAAAGAAGATGATGAGACACAAGTTGGTGAAGATCTTTATATGCATGAGATAGTATATCTCAACAAAAGAATATCACACCAAACAAATTTGAAACTTCGAAGTAGGAAAGTAATGTTTGGTACTTAGACAATGGAGCTAGTAATCACATGACAGGTGATCGAAAGTATTTCATCAAGCTTGATGAATCAATAACCGGGAAAGTACCTTTTGGGGATGATTCAAGAGTAGACATCAAGGATAAAGGAGCGATTTCTATCCTTGATCAACACGGAGAGGCAAAAGTAGTGCCAAGTGTCTATTATATTCCAGATTTGAAGAGTAATATCATTAGTCTTGGACAAGCAACCGAGCCTGGATGTGATATTAGAATGAAAGGGGATATTTTGACAATGTATGATCGAGATGGAAAACTCATCATCACAACTAGAAGATCACCCAATCGTCTTTACAAAATAAAGTTGGAGACAAAAGAGGTCTCATGCTTACAATTAGCTAGGATAACAGAGTCAAGCTTATGGCATTCAAGGTTGGGACATGTCAATCTTGACACACTTCAAAGGAGTCCTAGAAAGAGAGATTTGCGAATCTTGTATACTTGAAAAACAAGCTAGATAACCTTTTCATCAAACAACTCAATATCGAGCAACAAAGAGGTTGTAACTAGTTCATGGAGATCTTTGTGAACCAACAAACCTAGAACTATTACGGGAAAGAGATACATCTTTGTGCTTATTGATGATTACTCTAGGTTTATGTGGTCAATTCTCTTGAAAGAAAAAGGAGATGCTTACTCAAAGTTTAGAGAATTTACAACTATGGTGGAGCAAGAAATCGGAGAGCTTATGCAAGTTTTTAGGATTGATAGAGGAGGAGAATTTATGTCATATGAATTCAACATCTTTTGCAAAAACAAAGTCATCAAAAGGCATCTCACAGCACCATATACACCACAACAAAATGGTGTGGTTGAGAGACAAAATCGTACCCTCTTAAAGATGACAAGGAGTGTCATGAAGCATATGGGTATACCCGATCATTTGTGGGGAGAAGCGATCAGACATTCAACCTACCTTCTTAATCGAATTGCTACAAAAGTATTGAAGGATATGACTCCTTATGAGGCTTTTAAAGCAAAGAAACCAAATCTTGAACACATAAGAGTTTTTTGATGTATTGCTTATGCAAAGAAAGAAACACCACACTTGAAGAAATTGGATGATAGATCAAGGATACTTATTCATTTAGATATCGAATCTGGAACAAAAGCATATAGACTGCTTGATCCAAAAACAAAGAGAATAATTGTTAGTAGGGATGTGGTGTTTTATGAGAACAAAAGATGGAATTGGAAGAATACGAGTCATGTATCTTCGAGTCATGAATCATCACAACAAGTTGTTGGAAACTTTCTCGAGAATTTCTCAACTCTTCAAGGAGAAGATATACAAGGAAGATTTAGTAATGAGAATGATTCGGTCGAAGAGGAAGATGTGAAGGATGGTTCGGTCGAAGAGGATTTTGCGGAGGATAGCATGAGTCAAGGTGATGTTGTTTCGGATGTGAGGAGATCACAAAGGGAGACTAAGAAGCCAACTTATCTTGATGATTATATCTTACTTGCTAAGCAAGAAGGAGCAAAGTTGTTGCTATGTCTAGGTAATGAACCTAAGAATTTCGATGAAGCCAATGATTCAATGGAATGGACAAAGGCTTGTGATGATGAAATTTCTTCTATCATAAGAAATCG
>OVBA01000160.1:34421-92007 GCA_900406435.1 Lepidium aucheri | reverse complement strand
AAAAGATCTTTTTCTCCCCTTCTTCTTTGGCTCCTCCTCACCTCCTCCCTCCTCCTCAGCTTCTTCCTCCTCCTCAGCTTCTTCCTCCTCCTTATCTTCTCCCTCCTCCTCAGCTTCTTCCTCCTCCTTATCTTCTTCCTCATCCTCAGCTTCTTCCTCATCCTCATATTCTTCTTCATCATGTTCTTCCCCCTTATCTTCTTCCTCCTCACCTTCGTCCCCCTCATCTTCATCATCCTTATCACTAGCTTCATCATCAACACCCTCCTCTTCATCTTTAGCACCCACATCTATTGCTTTCCCTTTCACAAAATCCTCCACTTTTGTCAACCTATGATGGATCCGGTTAAATNTTAAACTCAGACTTCATCAATTTCTTTAAATCTTCAATTTCACTTGACTTTGGTTTTTCTCTCAAACTACGACCCTTAGACGACTCAGCCTCACCAAGAACCGTTTCTGATGCAATATGTTCGCGAGCCTTTATGTCTTCATCTCGAAACTGTGAGAAGCACAATTTCTTCTTCTCATCCACCACTCGCCTTGTCCAGCTATCCACTATAGTATCAATAGCATCATCCTCTTCTCCAATCCCTGAAAGCAGATTCTCTTCATCCCAAGTAGGATTCAACACACTTGCAATCTTCTGTGAAGTTGAAAGAATATACAAGTTAATTGCAAAACACCAAAAACTCAATACTATAATTTCAACAGTAACTAAAATTCTTCATTTACTTACCTTTGTTTTGCCAAGTTTCTTGTTGATCACCTTAATACTAAACCCTCTCATGTTACACGCTTTAAACTGACTCTTGCACATTCGAAGACAGTCACTGCGTGCGTCTTTTACCTCCTTGCGGAAACCGTTCATCAACCTAGGGATAGCCTCAAATGCAAGGATCTGCACCAGAAGACAAATGCTTCAAAAATATATAGTTTCAAAAAACCATTACCAAAACCATTACTAAAAAAACAATAATAGATACCAATACCTCTAACGGAACAATGAAGCTAGACAAACTGACATTCTGGTTAGCAACATTGGTCTTAAATAGACGAAACATCCGCCTAACTTCCTTGAGATTGTCGAAGAAGGAATATCTCCCCCACGGGAATGACACACAGTCGTCCAGACTACTGACAATCCACCTCAAAAACATGGCAACCGACGTTGCTTGTGGCCCTCTCTTTCCACTTCCTTTTATCACTGAAGTCAGAAAATACAGTACGGCCATCTTCAACCTATCCCTAGAATATGTGTGCATCGACATAAACTTCTTCTTCACCGCCTCTTGAGTCACTTTTTCCTTCTTGAAATGCTTGGTCACGAAACTCAAAATCCCCATCCCTTCATAGTTATTTGGATACTGATGGCAGTGCAAATCTGAAAGCAAGGCATGCTCTCTCAGTGAGTACCTTACAGGTACACCATTGACCACAAACCACAGCTCCTTCGTCTTGTTTGTCTGAACCATGCGCGCCAATACCAACCACATTCTCATCGTCTTGTGAAACACATCTCGTGGCATATGGAAAAAATGACCAAACTGTGGATGGTCATAGAACCATTGCTTCTCAGGTGGGTCTAGCATCTTCTCCAAGTTATCCACTGTTTCCGTTATATAGCACCTAGTTGAAATCTTAATGGTCTTCGTGTATTCACTTGTCAGAAGATAAAAGCTCTCTGGTGGGATCACTCCCGGTCCACCATTTCCAGGTTCCTCAATACACAAAAAAAAATCAATAGCAATACACATTAATCATAACCAAACTAGACAATAAACATTAATCAAATATCAAAATTATTACATACAGTACAACTACTAGGATAACTGAACAAATTATATAGTAAAACTAAGGTTTTTACTGAATAAAGGTCTCAGTCAACACACATAAAATTCTATCTGGCATTATCACGACAATCATACACTCATATAAATAGTTCAACAAATAGTTCAACTATCTCGCATTAGACAAGTTTCAATCAACTAAAATTCAGATACTAATATTCATTCTGACACTACCAGAACCGTATGTAAATCTAACAATCACACTAAAATTGTATCCAATCACGAGAATCAAACAACCACATAACTATATTCAACGATTTCAAAACTTTATCAGATGTAGTATTATCTCAAATATAACTTTATCATATGCAGTATTATCTCAAATGTAAACCCATTTACATAAGTATAACTAGTTCACATAAGTACAACTAGTTCACATAAGTACAATTAGTTCACATAAGTACAACTAGTTCAACAATTAGTTCAACTACCAGAGATTATACACCTTTCTATCGATACAAATCTAATAAATATTCTGAAAACCTTCATCTCATACTACACAAAACGATCTCAAAAACAAGATACATACATTCAGACAATCAAAAATATAACCAACCACGTAAATCCAACTAGTTCAATACAAAACTAGTTCGATCACATTAATCAAACAACCACACATCTATAATTCATAAAATCACCACACAACACACCATTCTTCATAGTACAACTAGTTCAACCCTAATCAACCCTAGTTCAACCTATTTGACATTGAAAATTACGTTCATTGTCACTTACAGATGCGTCTTCTGCCTCCTCATCTTCCGACTCATCGTCTTCATCTTCCTCGCTACCTTCTTCTACAACTTCCGCCTCTTCTTCTACAATTTCTGGATCTCTCACCAGGGAATCCACCGTAGAATCCACCGCTTGTTCCGCCTCGATTTCAACAGATCGCGCTACTGTATTGTTTGATGGTTCCGACGGAGGGAACACACCTGCTGTAAATTGTCTGACGCCTCCTCCTCCTCTAAACCGCGCCGCGTTCTTTGTTCGAGGCATGGAAATGAAAGAAAAAAAACGACGAAGGGAGGAAAAGCAAGAGAAGACGAAGACGAGAAAGGGGCTTTCGCCGTTGAAGAGAGGAGAAGAGAAGTTGAAGGTCGTCGCCGTTGAGAGAGACAAGAGACGATAAGAGAAGGGAGAAGCGTGAAATGAAATTAGGGTTAGATTGACCCCGATTTAGTCTGACTTCCGGTTTAATTAGATTGACCCCGATTTAGTCTGATTTCCGGTTTAATTCAATTGAGCCTTTCAATGTCCGATCATGACTACTAGGTTACGGGTTTGGGCGGATTCAACCCGTTGGATCACGAAATCCTTCAAAAAAAACGAGGACAAGATTGTAAAACACACTTTTTAATTAAAACTTGATTTATTTTAATAAACAAAAAATGAGAGAGTAAATCAGACACAATTGTCTGCAATGAGAGAAAAGTAGTCATTCGCCCACTATGAAATGAACAACTTTGGGTCCGGTCGCTCTATCGCAAACGAACAGGCCTTATATATATTTGAATAGCGTATTCCAGATTATAACGACAACAAAAAGGAAAAGAAAAACAGACGGGACCCCCAACTGATGACTGATCATTTCTTCCATTTAAATTAAAACGAATAGTGACCTTTCGGATTGCCTTCGGTTCCTCCGCTTCTTCTTCTTCTTCTGTCTCTCTCTCGTCTCTCACTGTCACTCTCTTACTCAGCTTCCTTTCTAAAGCCTTTAATCAAAATTACCGCGTCTCCGAAACGTGTCTTTCGATCTCTGCGTTTTCCATTTGCCTTTTCCGGCGATGGCTCTCCACGCCACTAGTACGTTCTGTTTCTCCGGTCCAACTTTCCGATCAACTACTCACTCACTCACTTCAAAGCGTCCTATCTCCATCAAAGCTTCTTCTTCTCGGCGAGCCGTTTCACGATCTAATCTCAAAGGTTTTACTTGAATTTATCTTAAAAGATTTCTGAATCACATTTTTTTCCCCCAGAAATTCTATTGAAATGCTGGAAATTACCGTAAACCCTAAGAATTGCGTAAAATGTCTAAGAAGTCTACTAGCTGCTTATTAAATTGCACATTCTTGCTTTTTCTGAAGGAAGAGCCTTTTCTAGTGATGGCTCGACACAAGAGTCTCCTTCTGTGGTCTGTTTTGGGGAAATGTTAATTGATTTTGTACCAACGACTAGTGGACTCTCTTTAGCCGAAGCACCAGCTTTCAAAAAGGCTCCAGGTGGTGCACCTGCAAATGTAGCTGTAGGTATTGCTCGGCTTGGCGGTTCTTCAGCTTTCATTGGGAAGGTGAAGGAAAAATAACCTTTTGTGTTTTCAGCTTTGTAACATTTTAAAGCTCTCAGTTTTTCTGATATTCTGTGGCCAATGTTGTGCACAGGTCGGTGAAGATGAGTTTGGTTATATGCTTGCAAATATTTTGAAAGATAATAATGTGAACAATGAAGGTATGCGTTTTGACCCGGGAGCTAGAACTGCTTTAGCTTTTGTGACTTTGACAAGTGAAGGTGAAAGGGAGTTCATGTTCTATCGAAATCCTAGTGCCGACATGCTTTTACAAGAATCTGAGCTTGATTTTGATTTGATTAAAAAGGTAACTGGTTGATAACTTTATTGTGCCCGATCTTCTGCTCTCTCTTTTCATTTCATACATACAATAATCTTATCTGATAGCGTTATATCCATTTCGTCTCTGCATCGAATCATATTCAAGTGTTAGCTTAGTTTAGCATGTGGCAATCACATGTCAGTTTCAGTTTTCATTGTCTAACAAAAGTTTGATTGGTTTCTGCTTCTGCCAGGCAAAAATATTCCATTATGGTTCGATAAGTCTTATCACAGAACCATGCAAATCTGCCCACATAGCTGCAGCAACGGCTGCGAAGGATGCTGGTGTCATTCTTTCCTATGATCCGAACCTTAGGCTCCCATTGTGGCCTTCCCCCGACAACGCTAGGGAAGAAATATTGAGCATTTGGGAAACTGCTGATATCATAAAGGTTTTTTTTTTTTAATATAAATGTATATATTGTTGCATTTATGTATATTATCTTTCCCTTTGGTTCCAACTAAAACTTGTTGTCTCTGTCTAATATGAAAACTTCAAGATAAGTGAAGAAGAAATTGTCTTTCTAACAAAAGGAGAAGATCCATACGATGATAATGTCGTACAGAAGTTGTTCCATCCAAAGCTGAAACTACTCCTTGTCACGGAAGGCCCTGAAGGCTGTCGGTACTACACTAAGGTGTGTAAAGTCATTCTTCTTTGATATTTACACACTTATCCAAGACATATCGTGCTCAATACTACGAATCATCTGTAAAAGGTGGCTGTTTTCACAGATTGATATAGCAATGTGATCATACTACTTAAAAATATGTGTCCAATTTACAGGATTTTAGTGGGAGAGTGCATGGATTAAAGGTGGATGTAGTGGACACAACAGGTGCTGGGGATGCATTTGTTGCGGGAATACTATCACAACTAGCCCGTGATCTCTCCTTGCTTCAGGTTACTTGTTTCATTTCCCATTTAAGCTAGATGTAGCAAAGTGTAGCTGTGGTGAGTTGGTTAGAGGGCAATTAGTGAGTGCTAGATTGATTGAACAGAGATAGTGGAAGGTGGTTGATTTAGCTGAGCATTTAGTTTCATCATTTGGAATAAGAACAGCAGTGTCATAGCTTTGTTCTTGCTAGAATCTATCCACAATTTAATGCTTATGACCACAATAAATACACATATCTGAAAAAAACCAAGTTGTTTGAATCAGGATGAAGCACGACTGAGAGAGGCTCTAATGTTTGCAAATGCATGCGGGGCCTTAACTGTCAAAGAGAGAGGCGCAATCCCGGCACTTCCTACCACAGAAGCTGTACTTGAGGCTCTGCAGAAAGTTGTCGTCTGACATTCGAGAACCACCAATATGAGAAACACTTCAGACGCAGTTGATTTGGTTTTCACCAGTCTGCATGTTGTTGCTGTATAATAGATGTATGTACTTTCAATAGTTTGTATGCTAGTAGATGTAGACATTTGAGCCTTTAAAATAAGGGAAAATCTTCTTAGGTCACTATGAACATGTCCACGAAAATCCTTTTGCTGCACTCAATTTCTTCTTTTATTTATATAAGTTATGACCAAACCGGAAGAACAAAATCTAAACGGAATGTCTTAATACAAACATTTACATCAATATCTACACTTACCATTCTCTTATTTTGTTTCTTACAAAAGATTATTGTCTTCAGTTTCTGTTACTCCAAGCATGGCAAGCGCAAGATGACTCTTCATCTCGGATTTTGTCCGCTGCAATTGCGGATAACAGTCTATCAAACCTGAAAGATTCGACTTTTGCCGGCTTGAAAAAGTCCTTAGCTTTCTGCCTTCACCGCCTTTAAGGATTGAAAGAATCTCCTTCATCCCCGGTCTTCTCGATTCCTCGGTGACGACACAGGCTTCTGCAGCTTGAATCATACGCTCCATCGAATCTGTGTTTCTTTTTGTACATTTCAGCATTGGATCAAGTAAATCCTCTATAGCTTCCTTCCCTCTATGCAACAACGGTTTTGCCTGCAAGAAACATTAAGAAATGAAGTCAGAATGGACATTAGACAAATCAAATGCTTTGAAGTTTAAACTGCACTTGCCCAACCCCGTTTTGTCAGAAATCCAGATTCTGGTACATAAATTTAAACCGTGTACTTTACTGTGGTTGATTCAGAATTTGTAGCTCAATCGAGCTGGAGCCAAACTAGAACGGATCTACTGAGAAGCGGAAATGGAAAAGGTCATTTCTTGGCTGGAAATTAGGCTTGCCTTTCCATTTTTAGAAAAGGGAGCTTGTGGAGTTCAGGTGGGTACAACTACCAAAGTCAATAGGTTGGTTTACTAGTAGTTATCAAAGATTAAAACTTACCCAAAGTACCAAATTTTCTTCACCAGATGATCTTCTAGTTTCAATTGGCTTTCTACCTGTTATTAGCTCAAGCAACACGACTCCAAACGCGTAAACATCAGTCTTGTCAGATATCTTGCCGTGTTGGAAATACTCAGGAGCTAAATAACTGCAAGAAGTTTCCAAATTTACATTAAGATCCATAGAATTGATTTCATGACATTAGAAGGTTTTCGTGTTCAATACCCGAATGTTCCTTTCACAGCCTTACAGAGGAAATGAACTGAAGGTGCAGCCGTCCAAGTCGCTAACCCAAAATCACACAACTGAAAGAAAAAGAAAAGGAATTGCAGATTATACAGAACAAGCTTGAACTGATAAAAAAACAAAGAGCAATCAGAGTCTCCTTTACCTTTGGCTTTTTGGTTGAGGAAAGAAGAATGTTGGAGGGTTTGATGTCTCTATGGACAACACATTGCTCAGTACCGTTATGTAAATAAGCTATGGCATCTGCAATGCCTAAGGCGACCATGTACCTTGTTGACCAAGGCAAACACAAGGGGGTCTTCTTACCATTCTTCGTCTTCTTGTCTAATTCGTAAAACGAACAACACCCTTCAATCTATGCACAGCTTTCAATCCAATAAAAAGGAGATAGATTGAAGTGTAATTACCGTGTAAAAGGCGTTCGAGGCTGCCACCGGAGACATACTTATACACCAAGAAAAGCCCTTGTTCTGGATCAATACAGAACCCTAGAAGAGGAACAATGTTTAGGTTGTGAAGAGAGCTTGCAATCATCAACTCTCTGCAAAACGACTTTGGAGATTCTTTATCTTCTTTATCAAGTCTTTTGATAGCCAAAGCTTTGCCCCAAATCCCAATTTTACCCCTAAACACATAGCTGCAAGCTCCTCTTCCCAAAACTCTCCCTAAACCAATTTTCAACACAGAAGCAACTAAAGTCCTCAACTTTCATCAATTAAAGCATGTTACTAGAAAGAAAAGGACTTTGGAGGTTTAGGGGTTATACCTTCTGAGAAATGGTTAGTTGCTGCGAGGATTTCACTGTAACTAAATCTGATCAGAGTATTGGCAACCGGGGAAATACTCTTCTCCAGTGAAAGAGCTATCGAACTATTCATCTCATCAGCTGATTCTCCTGTCTCATTCTCCTGATTTACAATCAGGACCGTCGCGGATCCTTCAGACACCGGAAAATTCCGACGGAAAGACGAAAGTGTCTCCCTTTTCATTTTGTCCAGCTCCACCTGCGAGTAAAGATTAAACCTAAACGACGAGTTTACCGAATGTGGCTCTGAATCCATAAGATTTGGCCCTGTCTCCGCCAAAAGCCAAGCTTTGTTTTGCTCACGTGAGCTTGTTCGGGGAGGAAGGAAACAATCAAAGATCATTTTTTCCCAATGGGTTTTGATTTCTGATTCTTTGTCATGAGAATTTGTGTTTGTATTTCGCTGATGAAACATAAAAACCCATTCTCTTTCCGAAAGAGATAAATTTGTAAAAGAAGAAGAATAGGCAAAAAGAAAGTGACAAGAACACAATTCTCTTTGAATGTTTGAAAAGTTAAAAAATGGGATTTTCAAAAACTTTGCTTATTACTTTTAGATTTATATGTTGAAGAAGAAGAAGAAATTAATTAAAAATCGTAAATGCATTGTTGGTGTGATGTTAAGCAAGAAAAAGAGCCAATGGAGGAAATAATTGTGAATCAATTAATTGTTTTTGAATAATTGTTAGGATAACAGTTGGGTGATATAATTAGGTATAATTAATGATTTGAAACATGGTTAGATCGATTAATTCATATTCAATATATGAAGATTAGCTGGTAAAGTTGTTGTTACATGCTCAAAGAAGAGACAAGACCAGAGTTCACGACCAGAAAATAGGTTGGTTTGTATGAAAGAAAGAAAAGAAATGTTGATTCCTAACGTGTATGATGATCTTCATAGCTATATTAAAGGATAATCAATTGCAATTGTGGAAAGAAAAGAGGACATTTGAGAAATTATATTGTTAAGATAAAAATGCCAAAGAAGAAGAGAAGAAAAGATTAAAAAATTGTAAAGAACTAATTTGTTCCCCTTTTAAGAGTTTAACTCCAAATAATTACACCCTCTGTTTGATAAAGAGTGTGATTTTAGCAACAAAAAATAGTTACACAAAAAGTGTCATTCTAGGTTTTCAATGTAATTTTTTTCAAATAATTCTAGTTTTACCCTCCAATCAAAATTAAATATATAGAGTCTAACTAATTATTACCCATAATAATTAGGGGTACAAAAGACTTTTAGCACTGTTTCTTAATATGTGTGAAAAAACCTAAAATGACACTCTTTAAAAAACAGAGGGAGTATATTATTTGGTGTAATAGAGTTTAGGCTGTAGATATAGATTGGATTTTATTACCCAACTTTTAATACATGTATTAAGGGGATAAATTTATTTGATCATCTCTACTATATGAAAATAGAATTTTGATCTTTCTCAATCAAAATATCCACGTAGGACGTAAATGCTAAGTTGACACATATTTATTTAAAGTTTATGTTCATTTCCGGTTAAAGTTTTTTCTCCATAACAAAACGATTCATTCATAAGTAGCAAAAGTGACAACAGGATAAGCTCAGACCGAGATGATTCCTGTGAGCAGATAAAAGATATAGAAAACAAAGAACTAAACAAAAGAACTACATAAAAGTTTAGAAGTAAACAGAATAATAAAGATTCACCTTGTCAAGATTAGAGGATCAGGGTGAAGACAAGATAATTATTCTTAAGAGCTTTTTGGTCCATTGTGAGACGAAAAACCTGCTAGATCAGGGTAACGCTTTTTTCTTGGTAGCCATGTTGAAGAAGTTTGCAATGTTAGCTTGATCGGTAGAGACAGCTAGATCCTGAACAACAAAAAAGAAAGGTTTATGTTAGTGTTTTCATTTGCAATTGCATGGTCCAAAGCTTCTGTGAAGGTTATTGAATTATTGAGAATGTTATCATAAGTTAGTTCATGTTCAATCATCTTTGTCTTCATTGGTTGAGTAGCAAGTGAGTTGGAGATGAGAAAATGATTCTCAACAGATATTGTACATATTAGATGCATTATCTTCATTTAACGTCTGGTTGGTTTGGAGTGTGATAGTACTAGAGTACAGAGGCTGATACGACAATGATTGGTGATGTGAGTTTATCTCTGACAGATGAGACTAAGGTTGGTGACCCGTTCACAAACATAGTTAACCATCACACGATACCCATTTTCGAATCTGAACGGAGTGAAGAACAAAAGTCTATCCGTGAATCTAATTCTGACCTTGGCTCTTATCATGAATGAGCGAGTGACATAAGCTTCATGCACGTCCATGTCAAGGACCTCTCCAAAAATTCTCACCATCATGGTTCTCCTCCCAACGTTGGATTGCAACGAGCCATCCCCTAAAGGTAATTGGTTAGAGCTTAAGCACTGCCAACAAGTCAACTTCATAGGTGAAGAAGAATTGTGCAAACTCCACATCAATTATTCGCCCATAGACTGCTGATTGTAGGTGCCAATCACTTGGTAGAACCTCAATGAGCTCCTGCAGGTTCTGTTCAAGGAGATTGAGAAGTCTGAAAATTATGCTAAGCATGTTATGAGCCAAAACCCCTACATACACGTGGTGAGGAATGGGAACTTCAGGATTGTTCTGACCAATGTGAAAGTGGTTGAGGATGGTCCAGTCATTGTGATTCATTTTGAATTATGATTCTCTAGTATGATGTGATGGAGGGAAATGTTAAGTGGTTGTATAAATAGGCGAGAGAGGGGTGAGAAAAAACCAGAGGAATCATTAGATGTAGGAGACATATCCATTCTACGGTGGTGGTTTTCTTGATGCTTGTGTTACTGCTTATAGAGAATGCATGAAATGTTAGCCGGCGCTAGTAGTTCATAGCCGTTATACTCATTTTTCCTGTTAGAGTTTAATATGGTTCTTTTAATCTTTTCTTTATTAAACTAAAGTTTGGTATTCTTAGCGTGAATCGGCATAATATTTTTGGTTATACCAGTTTTGATGATACTAAACTTTGGGTAAGATCAATTGTAATTTGGGATAAGCTATGTGTGATTAAGCTCAAAAAGTTTTATATGTTTCTTACTCAAAAATGACTTCATGTCTCTTATACACCACTTAATCTATGCTCACTTCCAATATAGAACAATTATAATGTTTCATGATATTCCAACTTAAATTTCGATATATGTATAAATGGATTGGTTAATATCCCTCGTATACGTTTTAAAATATACCTGCTCACTTCTGACATCCATCTTTCAAATAACATTTAAAACTTATATATTGCTTTATAATATTTTAGCATAGTGAGTTAGTTAATAATGTGTTATTTTCATTAAACAAATTGTTAATTAGTTAGTTATATTAGTTTTTTAGAGACTTAATCAATCTTAGATACAAAAACACTTTTACTGCTTTATTTTCAGTTTAACAAAGATTATACACATTCTTTCTCTTTTACAATTTTCGAGTTCTCTCTCTACTCTCCAATGGAGATCGAGTTCAATTTGGTTATATGGTATTAGAGCTAAAGATATAGCTTATAGTTTCTTTTTTGTTCAAATCATTTCTTCATGAGTGAATCTTCTTATGATTTACTTTAAAATCTTTTGACTTCTTTCTCTGAATTTCTATTCGATTTTCCTCACCAAATCGCGATTGTGATCTTCTTTATCATTTGCCTTGTTTATCAAAGCTCAAAATTTTACAACAATGGATGTTGATCCAATTCCATCCACTGGATTGGATGGAGTTCCTCTGACTCAATTTGTTCACCGTTAATCTACAAATTTATATGAAAATCCTTATGACCTCCACAACAATGATCATGCCGGTCTTATCCTCGTCTCAGATCGCTAGATTGAAGGAGCTGATATCCATTTTTGGAGAAGGTCACTTCGTCTTGCCTTAAATGTACAGAACAAACATGGATTTGTTAATGGAAGTATACCGCAACCTCCCGATGATGATGTTAATATTGGTTCTTGGTCACGATGTAACGACATTGTCACAACTTGGTTATTGAATTCGATTCCCAAGAATATTAATGCCAATCTTTTTATATGTTAACTGTAGAAGCAATATGGAATTGCATGCTATATAGGTTTAACTAAGATGATCTTGCTAGAAGTTTTGAATAGAACAAAGACTTTGTATAGTTTCTCAAGGCTCTTGTGATATTAGTAGATACTACACTGAATAAGTGACATTATGGGAGACCTATAAATACTTTGTTGAACTGCCAATATGTACTTGTGGGAAGTAGGAATATGCATCAACTTTGAATTGGAAGAAGATAATGAAGTCGAGTTATGAAATTCTTAGTGGGACTTAATGAGTCTTATAAATCCAAAAAAGAGTGCTTCTTCTACTACTCAAAATGGCTATTTTGGTCTTACTTATTTCTCAAAGTAACAAGTTCAACATCTCATTTCTCGTTTGAGTTCTCAAGTTCACAATACAACAAATCCATCTCAAAATTTGGAGGCATCATTAACTGCTCATGGATCAATGACTTGTAAGTCTTCTACATGTATAATATCATTCATATCCACAAATCTTCACTTTGAATATGACGAGTTGACCCTTAATCACTACTATTTTTTCACTTTAACCACTCAAATTCTGCATGATGCTTGGATAGCTCACAGTGGAGATACTAGCCACGTTTGCTCAAATTTTAGCTCTTTTTTAATTCATTGACAGTCTCTATACATAATGGTGTTAGAGTTACTATTACTCATATTGACACAATTCAATTGTCAAATGTTTTTATTTTGCATAATGTGTTGAATATTCCTTCATTTTGCTTTAACTTAAAAAGTGTAAGTTCTTTGGTTCAAACTAGTAGATCTGTTGCTCACATTGATTCTTATGTGATTCAGGAACTTTCTCAGGGCTTGATGATTAGGAAATGTAGAGTTTTTCACAACCTTTATGTCTTCAATCAAAATGATCTGTCTGCTCTTGCTAGTTCTTTGAATTTGTGTGATGCGGTTGCTGTGAATAAATACCTTTGGCATCAACGTCTTGGTCATCTTTTATCAGCAAAACAACATTCTATGTTCTATTATTTTTTGCCTAAGAATTTGTCTAGTATTAGTCATTGTTCAATTTGTCCATCAGCTAAACAAAAGTGTTTGCCTTTTGTTCTCATAACAATTTATCTGCCAATGATTTTGATTTGGTTCATCTTGATGTGTGGGGTACTTTTGCTCATAAAACTTTTGAAGGTTTTAGATATTTCCTTACTATTGTTGATGATGCAACTCATGTAACTTGGATCAATTTGTTGAGAATAAAAGTGATGTTCAAACCATTTTTCCATCCTTTTTGCAACTTGTGAAAACTCAATATTCTGTTAATGTGAAGGCCATTAGGAATGACAATGCTCCTGAATTGAATTTTTCTGATCTCATTTGAAGTTAAGGTATGATACATTATTTTTCCTGTGTTGAAATTCCACAACAAAATTATGTAGTTGAGTGTAAACATCAACATTTGCGTAACGTAGCTAGAGCTTTATATTTGCATTCTAATACTCCGATTGGATATTGGGGAGATTGTGTTCAATTGCTGCTTTTCTTATCAATAGAACACATTCTCCTTTGCTTGGTGATAAATATCCTTATAAAGTGCTGATGCATAAGCTTTCTGATTATAATTCTGTGAGAGTTTTTGATTTCCTTTGTTATGTCTCGACATTGCCTAGTTCTAGAAATAAGTTTTTCCCTCGTGCTAGGCCCTCTATTTTCTTAGGTTACCCAAACTTATAAAGGATATAAAGTCTTAGATACTGAGAATCATTTTGTTTCTATATCTCGCAATGTTGTTTTTCATGAATATATGTTTCCTTTTAAGGATGTGATGCATTATATTCTTGTTATTAATTTGTTCCATGTAACTACTTTGCATATGTCTATCCCTGATAAATCTATGCATAATGAACCTTTGATGCATCTTTTTAATCATATAACTCATACATTTAGTAATTCAGCATCTTGTTCTAATACTGATCATATGGGCCTGCAAATACAAGTATAGATTATGCATCATCTTCTCATCCTCATATTGATATTGTGCCTATTACATCTCCAAACTCTAACACCACATACACTACATCTTCTGTTGATGTTTCAATTGGTTTACAACTTCTAAATGGTAATAGACCTAAACGACAGGTGAATACTCCCCCTTACCAATCTAAGTATCAATGCTATCTCAGTCAAAAGGTACCTGTTCTCAAATCATTTTATGTTCTTTATCCTATTTCTTCTTATCTTGACTATGACAAACTTTCCCCTCCATATCAATCTTTTATTTTTCCATTTCCTCTAATATAATACCCAAGAATTTTGAATAAGTCGTTGTCTTAAACATATGGAAAGACGTAATAGGGTTTGAGATTGGAGCTCTTCATGATCAAGATGTCTTTACAGTTGAAAATTTACCACTTGAAAAACACAGTAGGTTGTAAATGGGTTTACACCATCAATCACAATCCATGTGGTATTGTTTTCTAACATAAAGCTCGCCTTGTTGCAAAATTGTATACTCAACAAGAGCGTGTGGTTTTTTAGATACTTTTTCTCTAATTTCTAAGCTTGGTTCAGTGAAGATGATGTTGCATTTAACAGCTCGTTCTGGTTGGATTTTAATACAAATGGACATCTTAAATGCATTTTTACATGACGACCTTGATGAAGAGATATACATATCTCTGCCTTTGGGATACACTCCACATGCAGGTACTGTTTTACCTCCAAATCTTGTATGCAAATTTCATAAATTAATCTATGGATTACGATATGCATCTAGGCAATGATATCAATGTATCTCATCTATTCTTATTGGAGTTGGATATATTCAATCAGAAGTAGACCATACCTTGTTTGTTAAAACAACATCAGAATCTATAGTTGCAGTCCTTGTTTATGTGGATGATATTGCCATTGCAAACAATAGTGATACGACTGTAGCGGAAATAAAGAGAGTTTTACATGGATCTTTCAAGATCAAGGACTTAAGACCTCCTAAATACTTCCTTGGTTTAGAGGTAGCAAGATCATCGGCTGATTTCAATTTGTCAAAGGAAATATGCTTTGGATATCCTCAAAGATACATGTCTTCTTACTTGTAAACCAAGCTCAGTTTCCATGGATCCAAAGGTACAACTTGGACACACAATTGGTACTCCTCTCTTCGATCCAACTCCTTATAGGGAACTCATTGGCAAAATATTATATTTGACTATCACTAGGCCATACATTACTTTTGATGTGCATAAGTTGAGCCAATACTTGCAGAAACCTATTGATATTCATCTTACATCTGCCCATAATATCGTGCGTTACTTAAAATCAAATCCAGGACGGGGCTTATTCTACTCGTCTACATCAGAATTATGCTTGAAAACCTTTGCTGATACACACATGCCACTTGTCCAGACACACGCTGATCAATTTCAGGTTATTGCGTTTGTTTGGGAAGCTCTTTGTTTACATGGAAATGTAAGAAACAGAATGTTGTAAACTGTAGTAAAATATTGAAGCAGAATACAGATATGTGGCTGGTGCAACTAGGGAACTCATTTGTCTTCATCAAATTCTCTAAGATTTTAGAGTCTCTCCTATAGTTCCAACTAAGTTGGTTTGTGACAATAAATCAGCAATGCATATTGCTTCTAATCGTGTGCTTCACAAGAGGAAGAAACACATAGAAGTCGATTGTCATATTGTTAAGAATCAGCTTAAGAGAGGCTTTCTCAACAGCCATCACGTTAATACTCATAATCAACATTGCTGACATCTTAAAAAAACTGTTGGCTTCATCCTTATTTCATTCAATACTGTCTACGATGTATATATCAAGTCTTTTTCATCATACTTCTTCGGATTAAAGACTTGAGTGGGTGGGTGTATTAGCATAGCTAATTAGTTAATGATTTGTTATTTTTATTAAATAGATTGTTAATTAGTTAGTTATATTAGTTGTTAAGAGACTTAATCAGTCTCAAATATAAAATTATTTTTATTGCTTCATTTTCAGTTTAACGAAGATAAGACACATTCTTTCTCTTTTATAATTTTTGGGTTCTCTCTATACTCTCCAATAAAGATCGAGCTCAATTTGGTAATATAAGATACACAAATATTAATTAACTTCAATCAACAATTTGGTGTGATTCAATCCTAACAATCTAAAAGTAATTCTAATTTTGATAGTATAATTACGACTAAACAATATTAATACTAAGTTTTCTCTCTCGTTGGCTTGAAATATTTCAAACATATCTTTTTATAAACCAATTCAATCTAATCAAAATATTTCATTTTGTGTTTCACAATTACCTTCTTCTTCTCCCCCTCTCCACTATTTTTTGACTTACCTTTTCCTTTTGGATTTTCTATTGCATCTTCTACTCAATCTACTTATGATGTTCTTCTGCCAAGTTTTTTTTCTTTCTCGAATGCTCCTTCTACGAGCAAGTACTTAAAGCAAGAAATGAAGAAGCAAAAGAACTTTTGCCCATTTTTGTTAGAGTAGAAAGTTATATTCCATTTATGAGCATAATAAACTATGTGATATGTTGGCCAAAAAAAACAAAATAGTTTAGTGGCAGAAGAATTCGACTTGTTCTCAAGCATATTAAGGGTTCTATCCTTTTTCTCTGTTTGGATTTAAAATATGGGCGAGTGAACAAATAGCTCAAAAGAAAAACTTATGCTTACTAAAGGATAGGTTGAAGAAATGATTGTGAGATATGCTATTCGTGAAGATAAAATAGGAAAAAGGGCCTCTGCTTGGTTTTTCTTTTGAAATATGCCCCAACTAACTGAATGACAAACTGAATACTCGCCAAAATGACTTTAATACCCCTTTTTTTATTTCTTAGTTGAAGTCTTCTTCTTCATCAAAGTATTTATCTATCTTGTGCCCAACAATTTCTCTCTCTTGACTCTTTTACTTCTTCTATATTTTTTTCTCCACATCTATTCCATGAAAATAGATTTATCCCTTGGTTAAACTCTTCTTCTTCTTTTTTCTTCAGTTAAACTATAAAAGAAAAAAGTCAGTTGAAGAAGCTCTCACTAGATGTATTCCATGGAAAATGATTCTAAATGGTTCTTTTATTTTTGTGTGTTTGTTTGTCAATCAATGTCGAAATAGAGCTTAAAAAGCTATGTTTTTCACAAAATCTAAGATGCTATCGGCAAATTCATATTGGATGGCTCCAACAATTCTTAAACCAAAGGATAATTCATAGATGTTCGACGTCAAATATCAACATAGACATGGACGCATGAACATAGACATGGACTTAAACATAGTCATGGTCATAAACAATCTACGGGAGTATACACATTTGAACACGTAGATGTTATGAAAGACATAAAAAAGATAGAAAATACTATGTTTTGTGGCTGAGTAGAGTTATTCTCTATTTTGCACATTAAGATGTTTTGCCATCATATGTCCATGTTTTATGTACACGTTCTTTCTCTGTTTCTATCAAATACAAATATTATGTACATATCTATGTATACGTCCTTTTTCTATTCCTATTAAATAACCATTTGAACATATTGACGTTGACGAAAAAATCAAGTCTCTGTTTTGTGGCTGCTGAGAAGAACTAATTTCTATTTTGTACATTAAGACTATGTGCCACCCAATGTCTATGGTTTACATCCACATATTTTCTCTATTCCTATCAAATAAAATCCTATTTCCATATTTTACTTCCTCCTTCTTTTCTGTACTGTCATATGTTTATGATTGACGTCCATGTTTTTTATGTCCATGTATGTTCTGGAGTTCTCCCCATGTTGAAATGATTTCATGTTTCTTTTATACTTTTTCTACTCGTGTCATCATTTCATTTGCTATGTTTCTTTCTCTTCACAATTTTTTAGGTGCTATAGGCAGATTAAGCAAAGCGAAGAACAGAGCAATTTTGATTCCACATTTCTCCCTTCCATATATAGATAAAGGCCAGTGCCCACATGTATGTTCTCTTTTCACTCGCTCTGCTTTTTACTATTCACATGTTATACTTTTTTCTTTGTTTTATTAATTATTACCCCTTTTAACGGAGAGAATCTTGAGTAACTAGGAGCAATTTGGTCTCATTTTCTATCTCATTCGCTTGGTAGAAGCAGTTTTATGCCTATTATATTTTGAAGGCAATTTTCACAATTTTCTTGTTATGAATAGAATTTTCGAAGACAAACTCTAGATTGAAATACTTAAAATTAGACAAAATAACATTGTATATTCGTTCTATATTTTTTTTTCTTTTTTTCCCACTATATTATTCTTTCTAATTATACAAAAGGGAATAAATACATATTAAATAATAATCGTTAGATCCGTTATACAAAATTTAAATTTAAATTAATATATAAATAGTGATAGCATGGTCCAAAGTTAAACTTTTACATTCTCTAAATTAGTAACCATTATAAATCTGTAAAATTTCTAGTACTAAAATGTTATAACCACCGTAAGAGAACAACGGTACAATTGAACCACCCTACAACAAAATCTCTTCTTTTGTCTAAAGTGTTAATATTTTTTCTTGTTTGTTAAGAAATATATTAATATAAGTATACAAAATATTATATCTTATACATTAAAGTAGGAGACACTTTCATTTTACTATGTTATAAACTATAGGATAAAATTAACATAAGGTTTATAACAACCCTTAAAAATAAACTTAAGGTAGGTTTTGTTACATAATTTTATAAAAATATTCAAAATCAATAAAAATTTAATGGAAAAAACTCTTAAAAAAACAAAATATAATAAAAATATATTGGTTGATGATTCGGTTTCGGTATGAGTTTGGATACAATTTTTGGCATACATTAATTTAAGAAAAATTCTTGTATTTTGTCGGATTCGGTTTATCTAATTGATTTTTTGGTTGTTTTAGTTTAAGACTTATTCAAACTTTTTTTGGATAAAGTTTGCCTCGGTATAGATCGAGTTCGAATTTGAGTATTTTTAATTTAAAAATTCGAAATTAAAAAAAAACCAATAGAAAAATTCGAAAAAACTAAAATTTGGTTCTTGATTTGGTTTGGGTACGGGTTCGAGTTTGGTTATTTTGGATATATATATTTAGGACCCATTTGAGTATTTCATGTTCGGTTTCTCCAAAATATCAACATGGGTCTAACAAAGTTTTAAAAAACAATCAAAATAATTCAATTCCGCGTTATAACGCGGATATAATCCTGGTTTTATATATAAAAACAGGAGATACTTTCTTTTTAGAAGTGTAATAAACTATACGATAAAATTAATATATGATTCATAACTACCCTTAAAAATAGGTTTAACCTGGATTTCGTTACAAACTTTTATATAAAAAATCAATAATAAAAAAAATTAAGTAGAAATGCCTCAAAAGAAAAAAAAAACTAAAATTATGAAAATAAATCCAATACAAATTTGGGTATTGATTTGGTTCTAATTTGGATTAAATTTGGTTTTTTCGATAAATAGATTTATTACCTATTTATAGTATTTTGTCGGGTTTGGTTCTTCTGATTCTATATTTTGGTTCTTTGGGTTTAAGACTTATTCGATTATTTTTATTTTTTGGATATGCATGGTTTTATTTGGTATAGATTGCGTTCTGGTTCAGGTATTTTTATATAAACATTCAAAAAAAAATTTTAAAAAGAAAAACTATAAAGAGCTAAAATTTGATTTTTGATAGGGTTTGGGTTCGGTTGTTTGGATACATAGATTTAGAAACTTTTGAGTATTTTTTCTGGTTTGGTTTCTCTAATTTAGATTGACTTGGTTGCGGGTTTCGGGCCTCTAAAATAATGTATACTCTAATTATCAACATGAGTCTAACAATTTGAATAAATACAGTTTAGAATAATAAATAAATAAATTAAATTTCGCGTGTTATAAGGCAGATATAACCCTAGTTATAATATAAGAAAGATAGAAACGATTGTAAATGAAAGTATCATTAACATTCTTTCATGTGTGTTACAAACTGAAATGAAGGTGTAAGTCCTTTGTATAGGCACATTAAATCGATAAAAGGTGGTGAAAGTAAAATTACTCATTAAGAAGAGTATTCAAGTATTAATAGATAAATATCTTGTTTTTAACACTCTGCCTTAATTATTTATTTCTACTAATATATTATGTACTGGTTTGTTAAAAATATTATCATTGAAAAATCTGTTGGGATAAAAACCATGACAAGAGAAATAGATATATAAATTTTTCTTACAAATTATGTAGTTGACGCATCTCAATACTCTAAACATGTTTTTGAATGTAGTGAGAAGCGCTTTCGTGAACAGATTTATTGCATTGTCGGTTGAATGGATATATCGTATATCAACTTATTCTTCTCGAGTTCATTTGTAAGAGAAAAATCTTGGGGGAATATGTTTCGTTCGGTCACTCTTGCTATAATCTTCTTTGAGTTGGACGGAAAAAAACTATTTTCAAGAATCCCATAAGATCACATTTCTGCAGTATTTTTAAAAAATAGATCTGGTTCCTTTAGAATCGAGCTTTATGCGGTTATGATAAATATTATGGATCTGCAAAACCAACAAAACAATCCTCGGGACTTCTTGCAAGTAGGTTAGTAGCAAAAATTATATAAAATGCAAGACACATAAACCTACTAATTAATATTATTCATATGTGGTATTTCACAACCAATTAAATGTATTTTATGTAAAATCTTTCTAGGACCCTATGGGATAACATCTTTTCACTACATGTTTATTTTCTGATAACTTTTCTAGAGTTATGATTGAATATGGTTCCCGGGAACATAACTTCGATGTCATTTATTCCTTCAAAGATTACATAACAATATTTAGGCACAACTCAAGTCGTTTATGGACTGCCACACATTATGAGCTTATTTTTTCATATAATCTAGTCTAATTTTTCATATGAGCTTTATATATATACTTGATTGCTTTTTATAATTTTCTTGCCAATAATTATCTCTATATCGTTCACAAAGTGTAGATTCATGATCCTCATTTATTTTTATCATATTACGGTGCTATGTCATTCATTTTGACAATGACTTTATATCTCTTTATCATTGTCAATAATTTTATTCAGGTACCTGATTATATTAACCATGTTAGTAACCTCTTCTGGAGATTCATCTTGTTTTTAATAATTATATATATGCTCATTTTCTTTTCAAAGATGTTATCTTTGGAATCAAAGCAATCTATCATGTTTCTGATGTGTCATAAACTCAATATCATTAAGTTGTCCTTTAGGGAGATATATTATTATTTGAGCATTTCAGCTGGAATATGAGATTCACTCATTTGACTGATGTGTCTGGCAAATATCATATAGATGGATTATCCTATGAACTTAGGTTCATATTTTCTTATGAGGATCAATCATCATCTATATCAATAATCTCATTCATCAGCTGTCTACAAATACTTCTACCATTTGATTTGAAACATTATATTGAATGTGAACATAACATTCTGGATGTTCAACTTATTTTGATTATATAAATCTACCCCCTAGATGATGACATTTCATGTCCATCCATCTCAAATTGAATCTAACTTTTGGACCAATTACATTTCCATCTCCCATTTTGGACATTATCTATGTATCAAATCTTTTTAATGTGAAATTTCTCTGTTTGGGGATTGAATAGAATCATTATATTTAATGAACTTGGTCAACCAAAAATGGTGATTCATCTTTCATGATGATCTTTTTAATTTTCCTATTTCTATCTCGAAGACATGTTGTGTGAAAAACTTTTAGTTTTTCTAGAAATAATTCTCAATAATATTCTATATCAATATTGTGGAGGTGTGCAAAGAAGGCATTACCTATAGGTAAAGCTCTAGCAGCTAGGAAAATCCGCGAGAGATCTTTCTGTATTAGGTGTGGGGAATTTGAGTCCCTCAAGCATACTCTCTTTCATTGCAGTTTTGCTTTCTCACTTTGGAAAAAGGTACCGGTTGTGCCTGGATTTGACCCATAGACTGTCTCCTCCTTTAAGGAAGCTCACTGACAAGGCAATCTAGCTAAATCTCTACGACCTATTGGACTCAGTAAGGACCACTCTTCCTGTGGATCCGTTGGGAAATTTGGAAGGCAAGAAACAAATTAATATTTGAGAATAAATTCATCAATGAAATGGAAGCTATTTGCAGAGAATTTAGAGAAGAAAGGGAGTGGCAGCAAGCTCAAGAGCTACAACAATAACCTCAACCTCATAACCTCCACTTGCGAGATCAGGATTTCAACCCGACAGAAGAAAATTCAAACTTTTCACAGATGGTGCGTGGCACAAGGACTCAACTATTTAGGACTAGGACGAGTTCTATAACGACCTTATGGCAGTATCTTGGAGATCAAAGGTGAAGAAAGCAAGTTTATTAACTCAACTCTAATAGAGGAAGGAAGAGTTATGCTCTGCGGAATCCTCACTGCTCATAAAATCGGGATTAGAAACATCACGGTCTTCTCGGATTTTGTCCAGATTTACTGTCATATAAAACCCTGCCATCTTTATGTATGTCTCGATCATGTGCTTTCCTAGAGGATTCGCTCTACAAGAGCGTTTAACTTTAATATGGAAATTTTGCCATATCATTTTCGTCCATGACCACGATCACTACCTTAACCGCATCCATATCCATACTGATCAATATACTTTAAAGCTACAACATTCACTTCTACGAATGAAACTGATCTAATATGACGAGATTGATGGTTTAATATTTGTTCTATTGTGTGATTGCTAAAGATCTTCAAGATCTTATATATTCATCTCTTAACATCATGGATATGGCGGAATAAAATTTCATGGAATTTTTTTTTATTTTGACTTATCAATGGTATCAAGGAGCTCTTTTTAAATGCATCCTTGTTGCAACTGACCATCTCATATAATTGCTTTCTAGAGATATCGAGGACAGTGATCTCGAGTTTTGCCAAATTTGACATGATAACTAAATATAACAATTTATTTATAATTACTTTGGTGATAATTCAATTTAAATATCAAGTTAAAAATCATAATAATATATTAAAATTTGCATAAAAAATAAATAAAAACAATAATTTAAAATATTTTTGTAATCTAGACAAAATTTATTTTATCAATGTTTTCATAAATGCCTTCTCGACATTTAGAAATTCAATTATAGAGACATAATCTATCATATTGGTCAATTCGGAAAAAACAACACTTATCATTCCAAAAAATATATAAATATACGAAACAAATCATCCATAAGGCACATCAGCTTTTTTGATCGGTTTGGGAAGATATCGCCTATCATCCTAAAATTAATATTTAAGTATGTGGAGTAAATCACTCCTATGGTTGATCGGCCATTATAATAGTATATACAATCGAATTTAAACAAGCAGAATAACAAAATATAAATTAAATATATATATATATATATATATATATATAAAAGGAGCAAATCATCTAGAAGCGTAACCCTTTTATTATAATAAACTAAATTTGACAAAAATTAAATTTTACTTTCTCGATGGTAAGACAAAGTAACTCATACTGATAACGTGTTAAGAAATATATTAATATAAATATATATAATATTATATTATATAAGAAAGAGAGAAACGACAAAACCTGACAAGTGGAGTCTCAAGACCCAGAAAAAACTCTCTCAGCGTTATCCCAGTCTGCGAAGATAACGACTGACGATACTCTCTGCGAAGCTCCAGCATCAATAATCCTCCGACTTTATGCTGTGCTCCTCAATCGAATCCACAGTAAAAAAAACCAAGATCCACAAGCTTAAAACCAATTGCAGATTCATCAAACCACATCTAACAAAGAAGCACATTTGAAAAGGAAGGGAAGCTCAGTCAAGTGTGCGACAAGATCCCAATGGACCAGCAGCTTCTAAATAAGCTGAGGGCGACGGGAAGTTATATTAACCAGGCGCAAGAAGATCTCACGATAATAGGTAAACTCCTGAATCCAAATGCGCTTCCTGGTAAAGAACTTTACCAGAATCTCTAATAATCCAAAGGCGCAAGAAAATATCACGATAAGAACTTTACCACCTTCTCTTCTGGAGGTGGATTTTGACCCCACCAAGACTCACCTACTATCGTATGTCTGAGTCAAAATCCTCTTTGAAACCTCAAACCCCATAAGAGAAGCAAGATCATTTAGACTCCCTACAGGAAAGACAATCACAGTGAAAGTAGAATTTGAGAAGGTTAGAAACACTTGTAGAGTCTGTAAAAGGCTAACTCACAGTGAGAATAAATGCTCACACAAAGAAAGGAACCAACATAGAAAAGAGACGGATTCATTTAAGCATAAAGAAAACACAAAGAATGATGTTCAAAGCTCTCAAGCTCCTGAGAGTGTTCAGCCTACTCCTCACGAACCTCTCAAGTTAGTAAACTCCAACCTCCACTCTACGGTGATCAGCTCAACAAGAGGAAACAAAGTATCAGAGGACAGCGGAAGAAGTCACACTGACAGCAGGCCCAACCTCAAAAGAGTAAGCTTTGCAGACTCAGAAATGGGTGAAGATGCCAATAACATGGAAGCGGAAGGACAAAATAGCCCAGTAAACCAAAGAACAGGCTCACACTTAGAAATAGGAACATTACTAAAATATGGAACTTATGAGAAATAGCAAGGAAAACAAATAAAGCGCTACAAGTCTAAGAAGAAACAGAAGACTGAAAAGCAAGAGGAACAGGAAGGTTTGATGAAACTTGAAGATACTCTACAAGGTCCGGTGGCTCTCCTGAAGCCACCCAAAGAAACATGAGTATATTAAGCTGGAATTGTCAAGGACTGGGGAACACATTGACAGTTCGACGCCTAAAGGAAATAAGGCAAAAATTATTTCCGGACATAATATTCCTCATGGAGACTAAGAACAATCTGCAATACCTCTAATCTATCCAGGGATAGTGTGGATATGATCAGCTCTTTACAGTGGAACCAAATGGAAGAAGTGGAGGGCTAGCATTACTTTGGAAAAATCATACAAACCTTTCTATGAAAAGGAGTTATCCCAAATACATAGATGGAGAGATAGAGTTGGGAGGGAAAAGGATATTTATAACTTTTATCTATGGTCATCCTGTAACACATTGAAGACTAGAAGTTTGGGACAAAATTCAGCAATTTGGAGGCAACATAACCACTGGCTGCTAATTGGAGACTTCAATAAAATATACTCGAATAAAGAAAAGCAAGGTGGCCATGTGAGACCAGACAAATCATTCACGACATTCAAAACATTTATATGAAGATGTAGACTAAGGGAAATTGACAACACAGGACCACACTTCTCCTGGATGGGAATGAGGGGGAAGTAGTGGATCCAATGCAGACTGGAAAAATGCTATAGGAACAAAGAATGGATACTGGAAAATTCAAGGACGAAAACTGAATATATGCCAATATTAGGGTCAGATCACAGACCATTATACACCACAATAATGATGGAAAACTCCGATTACATGAGGCGATTCTGCTTTGATAGAAGATGGATAAACAAGAAAGGATTCACAGAAGTTGTACAGAAAGCATGGAACAATGCAATGGAAAAGGACAGAACTTACACCATGGACGGGCTTGCAGAATGCAGAAAAGCAATCTCGCATTGGAAAAAAAAACAAAATCAACGCTCACTCAAAAATCGCAGAACTAAGAACAAATCTTGAAAAGAAAATGAGTGTACTACACCCAAAAATCTCACAGATCATAGAATTGAAAATAGCTTTAGGCAGTCACTACTTAGAGGAAGAAAAATTCTGGAAACAGAAGAGCAAGGAGAACTGGCTCAAACTAGGGGATCAAACTCTAAATTCTTCCACAACTTTGTGAGCTACAAAAAGTCAAAAAACAAAATGATAGCACTGACAGACCAAAACAGAAACACACACCTAGAAGAAGGGTCAAAAGTCTCGGTAGCAGCTGACTACTTTAGAAAGCTATTCAAATCCTCAAAACCGTATAATGTCACTGAGACTCTAGCAGGGCTAGAACCTAAAGTAACAACTGAGATGAACAAAATACTAATGGCTCCAGTATCAGAAGCAGAGGTGAAACAGGCAGCATTTAGTATCAAGGGTGACAGCTCCCCAGGACCAGATGGGATTATAGCGGATTTCCTACATGTCTATTGGGATATAGTCAAAGACAAAATCACGCAGGAAGTTACAGAGGCGTTTGAAAAGGGTAGCTTCCCAAATGAGTGGAACTATACACACATTGCCATGATCCCTAAATGTCAGAACCCCAAAGATATGACCAATTATAGACCAATCAGTCTGTGCTCGGTGGTGTATTAAATCTACTCAAAGATACTGGTGAAAAGACTTCAACCTCTCCTATCCTTGATAATTTCAGAAACGCAAGGAGCCTTTACAGCGGGAAGGCTAATCTCAAATAATGTCTTACTTTTACACGAAATAATGCACCATATAAACTCTAACCCGGATGGACAAAATAACTTTTTGGCAATTAAGACGGACATGTCTAAAGCATATGACAGACCGGAATGGAATTACTTGGAAGCAATCCTCAAAAAACTGGGTTTCTGCAACGAATGGACCAAAAGGGTAAGGTTCTGTGTCTCAGCGGTAAAATATTCCATCCTAATCAATGGTTCCCCCTATGGCTTTGTGGCTCTAGAGAGAAGACTGCGTCAAGGTGATCCACTGTCACCCTTCCTCTTTGTTCTATGCACAGAAGGACTAATTTACTTAATAAACAAAGGATCAGAGTCAGGGGAAATAACAGGGATCGGATTCAATAATGAGGGACCAACAATCCAACACCTGCTCTACGCGGATGACAGTTTGTTTATATGCAAAGCCAACACCCAAGAAACAAAAGCACTCAAAAAGCGCCTTGATGCATATGAAAGTATATCTGGTCAATGCATAAACTTTGTAAAGTCAGCAATTGCGTTTGGGAAAAAAGTTAAAAATGAAACAAGAACACAGATCAAAGATATTCTCCAAATCCACACGGATCACGGGATTGGTAAGTACTTTGGATTGCCTGAGTGCTTCAAGGGCTAAAAACGGAAAATCTTTGACTACATTACGGAGAAGATGGAAACAACAACTAATAGCTGATTCTCGAAAAATCTCTCTTTGGGGGGAAAAGAAATAATGATCAAAGCGGTGGCAATGGCTTTCCCAATATAAACAATGTCATGTTTTAAACTAACAAAAGACCAATGCAAGAAAATCACCAGTGCAATGACCCAGTTCTGGTGGAGCGCAAAGAGTGGAAAAAGGAAAATACCGTGGGTCTCATGGAACATGATGTGCAAAGCCAGGAAAGAATGAGGGCTTGGCTTCAAAGTCTTAGAGGATTACAACCAATCTCTGCTTGCTAAACAAGCCTGGAGACTAATTAGCAAGCCAGATACACTCACAGCAAAAGTTTACAGAGTCAAATATTATAAGAATAAGGACTTCCTAACACAAGAAGGTCAAGCTGGAACATCATATGCATGGAACAGTATTTGCTTTGGGAAAGATCTCCTTCTGAAAGGTCTCCTCAGACAGATAGGAGATGGAAAAGAAACTTATGTGTGGAACACCAAATGGCTCTATAAAGAACCCCCACGAGCCCCAATAAGAAAAGAAAGCATCATCTTCAATATCAATTTCAGGGTAGCAGACTTGATAAGAGGAGAAGAGTGGAACAAAGAAAAAGTCATGGACACATTCATTGAACAAGATGCGAAACTGATACTAGAAACTCCACCATGCATAGTAATCAAAGACACATGAATTTGGTGGCCTAATCCATTAAGGGATTACACAGTCAAGAGTGGATACAAATTGGCTCAAGAAACTGCAGAAAGAGGAGAAGGCAACCAGGACTTGACTTCTAACCTGTTGACGATATTAAAAAGGAAAATATGGAACATTACAACACCAAGGAAAATACTCCTTTTCTTTTGGAGAGCTCCTTCTGAAGCCCTTGCGGTGAATGCTCGACTTAAGAAGAGAGGAATCATGAAGGATGATAGATGCCCAATATGCACCACAGAGAAGAAAAACAATCAACCACTGCCTGTTCATTTGTCACCCAGCAAGGCAAATTTGGGCTCTCTCATCATGCCCTCATCCACCATCAGGATTCTCCACCAACTCACTAACAGCTAACTTTGCATTTCTTTTGGGTGGGAATAAGCAAGACAGAAGCATCAATGAAAGACTCAAACAGTTCCCATGGACCCTATGGATAATATGGAAAACACGAAATGAAATAGTAATCCAAAAAACTTACCCAAATCTACAAGTTAAAGCACAAGAAGCAAAGATAGAAAGAGAACTGTGGATAAACTGTAACACTAAGGAAGGGAACAAGACAAAGGACAAACAAGGCCTTAATATCCAGAGAGAAACAAGGAACAGTCCAGAGCCAACATACTCTGTCAACTGTCAACTGGCACGTGGCATGGTCATCATCATCAAATCTCAATGGAGCAGCATTCATTTTGAATAACATTAGAAAAAGAAGCAAAACACATGGGAGACATGTGATACTTGGAACCATAGCATATATTCCTATGGCACTCTCTGCTACATTGGGTACTTTCTTCTCTACTAGAACTACAGATGCGAACAGTAGAGATAGAAATAGATAACAACACAGTCTTAAAGGCTATTCTAAACCCGCAGAGGTGGCCAAGATATAAAGCATGGGTCCACAAAATCCAACAACTTACAAGAAAGTTCCAAAGCTGCACCTTCAAAGGAATATAGGCACAACAGAACAAAACAGTGAGGGCCATAGCTAAAAGTGTAGTCAAAGACGGAAGATACAATGACTATATAGCAGGAGGATTACCAAGCTAGATACCAAGCACGGAAAACATATAGACGTACATATAATCATCAGACTCAAGGTTCTCATCATAAAGGAAGCAACAATTGACAGCTAAGGACTGAATTCAATCAGGTTCCAACTCCCTCTATTAGGAAACAGTGGAACCTTTGGAGGAGTGTTCAAGAATCTTAAACATGAAAACAGAGGCCAAAGGAATCAACGGTCCTGATGTCATCCCTTGCCTAATTTTTCAGCTAGTTCTTAGCCACTATCTGTATCTTATCTTTTGAAATACACAATGCAGATGGATTACGAAAGAAATCCTAAAAATAAGGATCATAATAGAAAGTCCTTCACAACAGTCTTGACACATTTCTTGTCCTTAGCGGTGCTATTACATATATTTTCCTAGTTTTTTAGTCAGAAACTCTCCGACATTTTGATAAAGAGGAACCAAAGAACGCCACATTGAAGCTGTCAGAAGGAGCTGGCTTACTCTCTCACGCCAACTCTTGAAGAACGAAAAATTTGCATGCAGAATCCCATTTTAGTTCACTCGAGTTTTGCATGCAAGATATGAAGGGGAATTACGAGGAAAGCAATTATGAGTAGGAAACTAAAGAGTCTGCAACTAGGCCAACCTTCTCCCATATAAGGTATTTGAAGGATGACATTTTGGAACACATCACACAAAAACCAGAAGTGGAATGAATAATAACCTCTGGCAAGCCTTGAACCAATTCGATCTGAGAAGGAAAAACCCTCGAGTGTTCCTTACAACCCCAACGTACTACTCCATTCAGGTAGCTAACCGCAAAAGCCTGCTGATAAGGGTGCTCAATATCACAGAGCAAAGCGTACAAGATATGATAGAGGATTTTCCCAAAGACCGGTGCTTGCATAATGTAGTTAAAGGGAGAATGCTGGACAGAGAACACGCACAATTCTTCTTTGAAAGAGAAGAGGATGTGGACGTAATTTACAGGATGTAACCACTGATGTACAATGGGTGGTTGGTTGCGGCTGAGAAATGGGAGAATAACCAGACACTGAGGCCACTTAACAAAGTCCATCTCTGGATTCAGATTTGGCAGCTTCTTCTGCAATACGCATTTGAAGAGGTAGTACACAATCTAGCTACTCCCATTGGTGAGATCCTTGAGATCGACATGAACAACCCTTCAACCACTCATCCCTTCCTGATCCTTGTGAAGATCAGTTTTGATATATCAGAGAGACTTCAATACTATAGAGCTGATTATTGCAAAAATGGAGAGAGGTTCTAGATCCAATACTACTATGAGTGGGTGGTTGGATTATGCTTCAACTGCCAAAGGATCACATACACAACAACTTTCTGCACTCACGTGCTAAGTCTAGCGGACTATTTTCAATACCCGGTGCAACCAATGGAGCATTATGGAGTATCATTAGAAAGTGCAAGGTCAGCAGAAGATTGGGCATACTTTCCACGATCAATCCTGTCACAACCACAAGAAACTAGACTAATGAGCAATGAGGAGCAGGGGACATACGGACTCACTGGAAGAGTAACAATTAAAGATGTCCTCAACAACCCAAATGACACATTCATGGCGGACGTGAGCTCTAACCCGCTGGACAATGAATTGACCATCCCCACGGAGTCACCAGAACAAGCACAGGACAGTAACATGGTGAATTCAGGAACAGACCACCTGAACAAGGCAACCAGTACAGAAGCGGAACAAACGCAAGGATCTAAAAACCAAGAAGACAGTGCAGCGGAACATGCTCCATAGAACTCAACTTCTTTATTAGCCAACAACATCTTCGACGATGGCCTCTATCAACCTTTAAGCTATTTACTTTACTTTAAGTTTGTTATCTCAAGTTATGTCAGTTATGTTGTTTTAGTTTATTCCCTAAGTTTGGAACCTTTTGTCAACACGTTGAAGAATTATCTCCCCTTGTATCAGGCTGCAGCCTCTAAAACTTTTGGAATTATGATTGATA
Source organism: Lepidium aucheri (assembly GCA_900406435.1). Classification (NCBI taxonomy): domain Eukaryota; kingdom Viridiplantae; phylum Streptophyta; class Magnoliopsida; order Brassicales; family Brassicaceae; genus Lepidium; species Lepidium aucheri. The sequence goes on along the minus strand of OVBA01000160.1, from coordinate 61,327 downwards.
ATAAAACCAGTTTCAACGGGAAAAAAAAGAAAGAGAGAAACGATTGTAAATGAAAGTATCATTAACTTTCTTTCATGTGTGTTACAAAGTGAAATGAAGGTTTAAGTCCTTTGTATAGGCTGTATAGGCACAGTAGATCGATAATAAAGCGGTGAGAGTAAAATTACTCAATAAGAAAAATAGTAAAATATCTACTATATAATATAAAAAAAACATTTTGAAAAATTAGCCGTTGACTCAACCTTATTTACTCATAATGTCATTAAAAATTTTATTTAAACAATAGAGTTCGAATTTTTTGGAAAGGTTATTAATGTAATAACCTTAATTTTAATCCTATACATCATACCCTATATAATTACTATACACTAATCATGACTCTTCCCTATATTTGTTACATAATTCATCCAAAAACTTAAAATTTATTATATTGATTATGAAAATATTTAATAAATTCCCTATTATAACTATCAATCACGATATGTTCTCCTTTAATAACCATATAATATCTTAATTTTTGCATTTTGAATTTGAAATTACCTTAAATATAAACTATACGAAAATAAAATCCCGGAATTTTTGGATTTTGAATGCATAAAATTACTAATTATATTTGAATATTATGAATTTAATTTCAAATTTAATTTAGTTAATAAAATCACTAATTATATTCAAATTCCGAATATTATGAATGTTCTAATCCTCTATATCACACCCTATATAGTTTTTTGGTAGAAAAATGGGGTCTAGCCCCTTATTATTAAAATAAAACAATCAAGATCGAACTATACGAGGAAACGCAGTTCCTCTAGCATCCTCTAACAAAATGGAATGTAATTGTGGAGGAAAAGAATCAAAAGAATGGAAACCTAAAGGTAATGAAAACGCATAGTTCGCTAATCCATCCGCAAGGCGATTAGCTTCCCTATACACATGAGTGATACAGACCAACCTATCCCTAGATAACATGCCATAGCACATACGTACTAGGAAAGACAAAGGATGAGAATCGCAAATCCCTGTCTTGAGAAATCCAACAACAATCTCGTAGTCCACCTCTAGCTCTACTCGCCCAATACATCGATCCCAAGCTAGAGTCAACCCATAATAAACTCCCCATAACTCTGCAAGTGGTGCCGTACAAAAACCAAGATGCAACGCAAAACCAGCACACCAGTCCTCTCTATCATCTCGTATTACGCCTCCAGCTGAAGCAGTACCCGGGTTTCCGTGAGATGCACCATCTATATTAATCTTCATCCATGAGTCCCTCGCCGGCTTCCAAAAAATCATCCTCGTCTCCCCCCGCGATCGAGATGGTTTCATATTCTGTTTTGCATGAGCTAGCGTCATTTCTAGAGCATAATCTTTAACATACTTAGTTCTATCTCTGCACTTCGCTGATACACCAAAGACGTCCCAACATCTTCACTTCCAGCTCCACCACATCCCTATCGCGAAGAGAGTGGACCAGCATGTCCCATAAACCATAGTATTGTCATTTAAGTTCGCATATAACCATTCCAAGATTGATAAGGTGAAAAAATCTGCTGCACGTCAGGGAGGTAGGACGCGTCTCCAAATTCCTTCACTAGCGGGACAATCTCGTAAAACATGAATGAGGGATTCATTAGCCTGCTTGCAAACAGAACATAAAGCGGAAGGAGCTAAGTGTCTTCAAAAACGTTCTGCATTCGTCATAATTGCCTGATGACTCACTGATACAATGAGTTTTAACCCTATATCCTACTACAAGTACACAGCAACGAAATAGTATTTAGGGATCGAATCCACGAAGACCAATTATCACACTAACAATTGTATTATTTAACTAGAGCTAAGAAGACGAATATTCTGATTAGAATTGATTGTAACTAAGGAATGTAATGTAAAACAGATACTAAAGACATCAAGCTTAGGGAATTCGTAAGGAAATCAAAGGTTAGAATAAGGAATCTATTCAGGTAAGTTCAGTTCCGTTCTGGACTCAAAAATAACGATTGACTAACCTACTCTTGCAGTGATAGCCACTATGCTTAAATTCTAGAGATCCTAACTCCCGTTGGTTCTAGTAATCTAACCGCACAATATCAACGGTTCCAAAATGTCCACAATCCAACCTAACGTCAACTCTCTTTGGTAGTGAAGGTATTGCTTACCTCGAAAGGTTATGGTTCTTATTAAACTTCTTTAATAACAAGCAACCTAAGATCATAGATTAGTTAGCTACTCCAACCTAAGTATTAACAATGTTTCTAGGCTGAGAATCTATATAAAAGCCTATTTGTTCCTCACCCTTATGTTCTTTAAGATCCGTTGAATGCCCTAAACTCGACTATGAACTACTCAGACATGGAAAGAAAGATCAAGCAAGTAATTGTAAAGTAATTCATTCAAAACTCGAAATAGATAGAATAGAGGTTTAGGAATTCTTCTCCAATGGTATAGAGATCTGAAATCTTCTTCTCTTGGTTACAAAAAATGTCTGTAAATTTTCTAATCTCCAAAAACCCTCTCTAAAAGCGTGTTTTTAACCTAATATATAGAGTAAACCGAATTGGTACAAAAATAAGGAAATCCGGTTTTTGCTTCGCAGGGTCATTGATCGATCAATCCTTCAGCTGCTCGATCGATCAATGTTTCTTCATTCAATCGTGAAGCTTCCAAATCGTGCAAAGGATCGTGCGTAACTTCTTCTTAAATAGCTCGATCGATCTCTGAATGCTCGGTCGTGTAGTGGATCGTGCGCACGATATAGATGGATGGAGGCCGATCGTGTCAAACATGAGAAGTCGATCAATAGATCTAGCGTAGTTTTATCCTTTAAAGTTGTGATCGATCGATATTGGTGTTGATCGATCGATCCTTCATCTCATAGCGGAAAAATCAAAAGTCAAGCTCCAATCTTGCTCAGCAGGTGGAATCCAAAGTATCCTTGCATTTTGTACCTGAAAGGACTCTAAAAACACAACAAAGACTAAAGAAAACATATGAATTAGTAAGCTATAAGTCGGTATAAATGAGGTATATCAATTTCCCCAGACTTGGCTTTTTGCTTGTCCTCAAGCAAATAAACCGGAATTTAAAAGAAAGATACAAACTCAAGAACTCATTCTTCGTAGGAATTTAACAAATCTAATCCTAAGCAAAGAACACTCGATTCATTCGACGAGAGAGAGACCACCTTATACTTCCCCCAGACTTAACAACTAATCCATCCTAACTCCAAAATCAGACCCAAAAGTTCTAGATCACGATACCAACCTCTTAGGAGTCTAAGTGTGGTCTTATCTAGAGAATATCGATCAAAAGACACATGGACTCATTTTCAATCCTAAGTACTATCCATATCATGGTTCCTTTTCTCTTATTCCTTTCTTCTCAAACTGATTTCTCCCTACTTTTCTAGGGTATCATTGTATTTCATTTTTCGTTAGTTTTTTCCTCTTGCGATTTCAAAGGTGTATAATACGAGTAGGTTAATTGGAGTTTCTCTCAGTAAGCAAGTTGGTAAGGTAAAAAGGATTACATCATTGGATGTATCCTCGGAACCGTCCAGTTTACCTTAAAAACAAGCTGCGTCATTGAGAAACTTTTACCATAGGCTTACTTTGATTGTTGAAACTTTAAGTGCATGAAACTTTGAGAAAAGGGAACCAAACTTTGGGATAAGTTCTCAAAACTGAGACTGATAATCCGATCTAATGTATACCAACTCTCTAGACAAGAAAAATTTATCAGGTTAAGGTTGAAGTTGATACCAGATTTTCAAAAGAATCGAGAGGAAGTGGCGAAAAGAAAAATAGCTGATGAATCTCTGAGTTTTCTAATAGTCAACAATGCTTGTCAGAAATCAAACGAATGGTAGCTTGAACCCTTATGAAATGTACCATTCCTCAGAAATCATAGTTCCTAAATCGACAAAAGCTTATCTAAAACAATGTTCGACTCAAAAACAGAACAAAAGAAAGAAACTTCATTCGTAAAGAAATGGTTCTCCCCAGACTTACTTCACACCATCCCGGTGTGAGTATCTGTAAGAGGAAGAACAAAAGTAACCAAAAGTTGTAAGTGAAAATTGTTCGGGATTCAGAAAACGTACGTGGAGGTATGGATCGATCGAGCAACCTTGGATCGATCGGTCCATGGAGATCAAGAAATGGAACATGCTAGAATCGGTCAATAGATCGTGCGTAAACAGATGATAGGTGATGATCGATCGGGCAGCAAGTAACGGTCGATCGACGGAACGGGCGCAAACAGACCAGGGTTGCAGATCGATCGAGCGGAAAGTTTTGGTCAATCGGCGGATCGTGCGGTCTTTCTCATTCCCTCTTGCACGATCAATTTTTGTGTGGATTGATCATGCAGTACTCTCGCATCGCGTTTCCTAAAAACAAAAGACAACTTTGACTTAAAACCAACAAAAAATAAAGCAAAAACTAACCTATTATTTGGTTGCCTCCCACTCAGCGCTTGTTTAAAGTCGATAATTTGACTAAGAGAGGTTTTATGGGGGATTTATATCAGTGAAAGAGATGAAATCTCCATTGACTTTGTCGGGAGCACCAAAATATGGTTTAAGGCGCTGTCCATTAACTACAAATTCTTCTCCCTTGTCATTGATCAGAACCACAGCTCCATAAGGTCTTACTTCCTTGATGGTGAAAGGACCAGACCACCTTGACCTAAGCTTACCAGGAAAGAGTTTTAAATGAGAGATAAACAAAAGAACTTTATCATTAGGTGCAAAACTTCTGTTTAGGATACGCTTATCATGTGCAGCTTTTGTTCGTTCTTTGTATATTCTCGAGTTGTCATAAGCCACGTGTCGGATCTCTTCAAGTTCATGTAGCTGTAGTGACCATCTTTCCGAGGGAGATTTGATGTCATAGTTGAGATGCTTGATAGCCCAATTAGCCTTGTATTCGAGCTCGACCGGTAGGTGAGAGGATTTACCATACAGCAGATGGAACGGATTTGTCCCTAATGGTGTCTTGAAAGCGGTTCTGTATGCCCAAAGTGCATCATCTAACTTAGTCAACCAATCTTTCCTTGTTGCACAAACGGTTTTCTGCAGGATACTCTTGATCTCTCGATTAGAAACTTCAACCTGACCACTTGTTTGAGGGTGATATGGTGTAGCAACCTTTTGGTGAACTCCGTACTTCTTCAGTAGGTTGTTAAACGTTTGGTTAATGAAGTGAGAACCACCATCACTAATCACAATCCTCGGAACACCAAACCTAGGAAATATGATATGCTTAAACATCCCTCCAATTCCGAATGATTGATCAAATAGTCATCTCCGAACATCCCTTGTATTGACTAAAGCATCACTACTCAGCCACTTATCTCTCCAAAAAACAGCAGACCCCCCATCTCCAATAACCCAGCCAATGCGTGGAATAACAATTTTTCTCAAGCTCATACAAATACTTTGCCAAGTCGAAGACCAACTACCTCTTGATTGTAACCAAGTCGAATCATTAATATCCCCCACACGGTACTTTGACTTCAATATCTGAACCCACAGTGGAGTCATTTTATTGTAGTACACGCCATCCCAGCTTTGCAAAAAGGGCTTTATTCATATGAGAAGCCTTCCGAATCCCAAGCCTTCCCTTATATTTAGGCAAGCAAAGAGTATTCTAGGCAATTAAGTATTGTTGCTTAGATTCTGATGTACTTCCCCACACAAGGCTCGAGATATGCTATCTAGCTTCTTTAGAGAGTGCATTGGAAGAGCAATAGTACTCATTGAATGAACCGGGATTGAAGATAACACAGCCTTAGTTAGTGTTATACGACCAGCCAGACTTAAAAAACAAGTCTTCCAACCCGATAAGCGTGAAGATACTCGTTCCACCACTTCGCTAAAAGTATCCTTATTGATCCTTTTATGCAGTATCGGCATCCCAAAATACTTCCCCAAGTCCCGAGTTTGTTGAATTCCGCTCGCAACACTAATCGACTCAGCATGCTCGCGACTAACATTATCCGAGAAGAAAATCTAAGATTTCTCTAGACTAAATTTTTGACCCGAAGCTAAGCAAAAGCTTTCAAGAACCTTTCGGATTATCCTTGTCTGAGTAACCGAAGCTTCAGAAAATAAAATAAGGTCATCCGCAAAACAAATATGAGACAAACTCGGTCCTCCTCTGGATAGGCGTATAGGTTTCCACTCCTTGGAAGCCACGAACAACTCGATCTGATGACATAAACGTTCTAAGCAGAGAACAAAGAGGTATGATGATAAAGGATCACCTTGTCTCAAACCTCTGGAGGGGAAGAAATGCGTGGTTTTCTCACCATTCAGTAGAATTGTCATAGAGGGACCCTTAACGCATTCCATTATCCAAGATACCCAAATTTGTGGCAGCCGTGATGCAACTAGAGTTTCTTCCAGGAAATCCCAATGGATTCTATCATAAGCTTTTTCCAAATCAAGCTTTAATAACATCCAACCTTTTCTCCCTTTCTTTCGTCGCATAGAGTGCACAGTTTCTTGTAATAATATTATCCGTGCTAAGTCTGCCCGGAATAAAGCTCGATTGAGCTGGTCTAATGATTTTATTCATAACAGTCTTCAAACAAATCACCATAGCCTTAGTAATTATTCTGAACAATACATTATAAAGACTAATAGGACGATACTGCATAACCCTTTCAGGTTTAAGAACCTTGCCAATCAGCACGAGAAAAGTATTGTTTGCTCCTTGAGGTAAGTTACCGGAGTTAAAAAAACTTAACATAAAACTGATCACTAACTGTCCAACATCCTCCCAACAGTGTTGATAAAATATTGGTTGAAAATCATCGGGTCCAGGTTCTTTGAATCGACCCATTGATCTGACCGCACTCTCTACATTGTCTCCTGTAAATGGTGCATTCATACCACGAAGTTCCACTGTCGTGAGTCTTGCGAAACCCTCCCTTGACAACGACCGATCTACTTACTCATATTGATCTTCCGTATACAAATTTTTGCAGTAGTTAGTGACTAAGTTCTCGATCCCTTCTTTATCCAAAACCCAAGCTCCCGAGTCATCTTTAAGGCACTCTATTCTATTTCTCCTTCTTCGAATGATAGTACAAGTGTGAAAGAATTTTGTATTCCTATCTCCCAAAGCTATCCACTTTTCCCTGGATTTTTGAAACCACAACAACTCCTCCTGTTCCAAAACCAAGTCAAGTTGTTTGAGACAAACTGCTTCCTTGTTTAACAAGTCATTGGACTGTACCAAATCTAGTTGATCTTGAATCTCTTTGAGCTCTTCCAAAATGCTCTGTTACTTTCTAGAGATATCACCGAAAACTTCCTTGTTCCATTTTTTCAACGCCATTTGAAGTCTTTCCAAAGCTCTTCGGGTATCCAGCTCACTATTCCAGGAATTTACAAGAAGATCTCGAAATTTGGGTGCTTTAACCAAGCCGCTTCAAATCGGAAGGGGCGTCTATTTGGATCTAGCTTCACACTCAGACTGAGCTGTAAATAAAGAGGAGCATGGTCTGACGAGAAAACCGGCAAGTGATGTACCGTAGCCTCTTGCCATTTCAGCCGTGAGTGAGCACAACAAAGTATTCTATCGAGGCGTTTTGCTACAAGTTGTTACCCGACCTTCCTCTTCGCCAAGTAAACCTACTACCCTTGAATCCCATATCGATTAGAGATGAATTACTAATCCACGATCCAAACTCTAAAGAATCTGGAGATAATCTCCCATTACCTCCTATGCGCCCATCTACCCGCAGAATTGTGTTAAAATCTCCTCCCACAATGATTGGTTCTGATACAGACATCACCAAAGTTTGAAGTTTGTCCCAAATACACCTTCTTCTACACACTGTTGGTGCGGCATAGACTACCACCAAGTGTATGACTTCGGTTCCATTCACCACCTTCGCATGGATAAACTGATCACAAGACTCCATGATAGAGACAACTCCCACATTCGATTTCCATAATAGCCATAGACCTCCACTTTGTCATGTAGCCTCCACTTGAAAAGATTCATCAAAACCCAGTTCTTGACATATTTTTGATGCTCTATCCCCAACAGCGTGTGTCTCAAATAAAGCAAGAATATCTGAATCATATATCTTTAATATATATCTGATTGATCGATGGAACAGAGGTTTATTTGCCCCCCGGCAATTTTAAAAGAGGCAACTAACCATCAGAATAATCTGTGAATAGAAAAGAACTACCGGGGAATCCTGTTATGTACTAGATGATGTCGGGGCATCAACCTTCGTCCCCATTTGCATCAGCCTAAGAAGAGAATGCTTTGCATTAGATTTGTCCGCAGGAAACTCACAGTTAGGACTGCTAGTATTGTGAGGAGGTTTAAAAGCAACAGGAAGCCCTTGATCCGTACTAAACACACCACTAGGTCTGCTAACATCTTTACTCTCAACTCGCAACCGTTTTCCAGATTCAGACAAGACCAGTACACATGGTACCTCACCAAAAATCAGTCCCGGAACAGGAAGTGTTGATTGCTTCCTCGAGCTATGATTACTCTTGCTACCATTCTCATGTCTCTCTTTCCCTCTACCTCCACCGCTCTTCTTATCCAATGTACCATTCTCTTTGACATTCTTCATACTAGTAAAGACCCGAGGTGTAGGTACCAACTTCTCTCCAATTGTATCCTTCACCACATTCTCCTTATATCCCTCACTAACTTGCGATACACTCACCATCGGATCTGATTCTGAGACCACAGATAAGCCCGTAAATCTGTTAGAGGAAGGAGCAATCACCGACGGTGCCATATTAGACACATCACCCAAAGGTTGTCTCTTATTGTTGGATATGTTTGTGCTAGAAGCCTTACTCTTCGTCTCACCACTTTTTCCTCTACAACCCCCTCTTTTAACCAAGATAAACTCTTCATTCTCTTTTGGAGCTGAAACAACAGTACTTGGTAAAGAAGGCACATCAATCTTAGAACCACTCTTTACTTCTTTCGGTGCTTGCGGACATGCTTTCATTGTGTGTCCATATATTCCACATCGAGAACATATGTTAGTTAAGCCCTCATAAGACACCGTGAATCGATCACCATTCACTAAAATCGATCCTTTGAGAGGCCTCGAGAGATCTACTTCAACACAAATTCTAGCAAAGCGGCCTCTCATGAAATGAAGCGTATTATCATCGACGGTGATAGGTTTCCCAATTACACTTGCTATTCCTAGGAGAATTTCATCATGATAAAGGTTAAATGGTAAGCGTTCAACCCGAATCCACACTGGGTTGTACGAATATCATGCCGAGATGGATCAAAAGATGTCGTCCAGGCTTGAGACAGAAGGTAACTCCCAAACATCCTCCAAGGTCCCCCAGTTAGAGCCGCAAGATAATCCTGCTCAGCGTCAAATCATACAAGAAAGAAATTTCATGGAAGATCTATTACCGACATCTCCCCTGAAGGCTTCCACAACTCATGAAGTTTCTTATACATGGCGGCAATGTTCACGCTACGGCCCAACACCTTCACGTACATACACTGATCATACAATGCATTCATTGCTTGAATCACATCTTCCCCAATCGAAACCACAACTTCACCATCCTGACCTTGCGGGAATTCAACCCGTAATCTATTCTGCATGAAATCTCTTGAAACCCTAGAAACTGGTAATGAACCACCACCAGTCCTAGAATCTGCGATTCTCTGAGCCCATGTCAACGGATGAGTCGGCGAAACACTTCCACCATCGGCTTCACTCATAGAGTCATCTTCTCGACCTCCCTCAAAAACCCTAGTGTTAACCCTACCCGAATTATCTTTTACCCTATCCAATTTCAGGAATTCCTCAAGAGGATTATCCTTATCCGTGGCTCAATCATCATCTCATTCCTTCTCTCCACGCCGATCACATCGTCTCCATCGTAACACTGCGTATCGCTCATCATCGCCTATCCTTGATCGAAGAGTTTATTGATTAGGTCAAAGAAGTTAAAAAACATTAGGATTCGTTTATTACACCCTATATAGTTAGTGTGGACATATATTGAATTTTCCCTCTATTTGATACATAATTCATCCGAAATCTTATCATTTAATATTATTATTAGAAATTTTTTAATAAATTCCTATTTTTATGATCAATTATAATTTTTTTCCTTCAATAACCATAAAATAACTTAATTATATCTTATTTTTCGTATTTAATTTTAAATGTTATTAAAATCATTTGTTTCCTTAAATAACCATAGAATATCCTAAATATATCATAATTTTGGAATTTACTTTTAAATAATCTTAAAATCTTATATTTCCTTAAATAAACATAGGATATCCTAATTTTTAGAACTTAATTTTCGGAACTTAATTTTTTTCCTTATGTACCTTCATTCGAATATTTTTATTTAGCTTGCTAAGAATATTTACAATTTTTGAAAATTTTAAAACCTCTAGTTACCAATTTTGAATTCAAAATATAAATTTTCTATAATTATTGAATAGTATGAAGTAAATATAGAAAATTATTGTTTTAAATATATTTGGGAAATTTTGAGAAATGCTCTTTTTGGTGTACTCCTTTTCAAAAATGCCCCTTGACATTTATCTTTTTAAAAATACCCCTCATTAATACAAAAATGACAAAAATACCCTTAAATGAATTGTTATAAATTTTTCCTGCCAAAAAAAAATTTCTAGCCACAAAAAAGGTTCCCGAAAAAAAATGTTGTTATGGAATTTCAAAAAAAAAGTACGAAAAAAAAAATTCCGCCAAAAAAAAGTTTTTTCCCGCCAAATTATTTTTATAAGTGTGCTTATAAGTCTTTACAAAATTTTTATAAACACCTTATAAATTTTATAAGCTCTCCTATAAAGTCTTATAAATTTTTTATAAACACCTTATAAATTTTATAAGGTCTCTTATAAATACTTATAAATTAATTATATAAGCTCTATTATAAAGCCTTATAAATTTTATAAACTCTCTTATAAAGCCTTATAAATTTATATAAGCTCTCTTATAAATTTTTATAAATAACTTATTAGTTTTTATAAGCACTTTATAAATTTTTTATAAACACCTTATAAAGCCTTATAAATTAGATAAGCTCTATCATAAAGCCTTATAAATTTAATAAGGTCTCTTATAAAACCTTATAAATTTTATAAGCTCTCTTATAAACCCTTATAAATTTTATAAGCTCTCTGATAAAAAAAATTTATAAACTCCCTTTTAAACTTTTTTGGCGAGAGAAAAAAAATTTTGGCGGGAAAACTTTTTTTTTGCGGGTATTTTTTTTGGCAGCAAAAAAGTTTGTAAAAATATAAAAAAAATAACCAAATAAGGATTTTGGTCATTTTTCCATAATGAGGAGCATTTTTTGAAAATGTCCAAAAAATGAGGGCAGTGATGAAAATGTCCTCCTTTGAGGGGCATTTTGGCAATTCTCCCAATATATTTTCGAATTAATGTTAAATATATGCTAAATAATTGTTTTTAAATTTAAATATTTTACACAATACAACCCTAATTTTTTTCTACAAAAACAACTCTAATCGACCTATTTCTCATAATATTTTGCCGTTCTATATTTTTTAACGATATTGTTTGTGGCTGCAGACTGAAATCATCGAAACAGCATGAAGAATCAATATGATTTTTTTAATACTACGAAAGACATAATACCCATGTAAGTAACTTGCATAATCATCTATATGTATTTGTTTTATTTTGTAATTTTAAACTTAATCTATGTACCAATTATAATTCACAATTATTACTCAATATCTCAATCTTTTTGATACGAGCAAACATCACAACTCCAGACCTTCATTAAAATGAGTAAAGGTAAACAACTTTTTTTGTTATTTATTTGATTTTTGGTATAAATAGTAATCTTATAATTTTTGTAGGCTCAAAAAATTTACTAGAAATAATATGGTCAACAACTTGTTAAGGTAACACAAAAATTATAAATAATTTTTTTTATTTTGTTCTTTTAAGTGTAATTTATAAAAATATTTCGTTTCTATTTAAAAATTTTTTTATTTATTTATTTTAACTATTTTGTTTCTATTTTAAAAGAGTTAAATTATATATTAATTCTTTATTTTATCGTAAAATGACAATATAATATGTATTTAAATCTTAACAATATATATTTTACAAAGTTCAGATTTTTTAAAATATTTTTGTATTCATAGAACATATATATACAATCGTATAGTTGAAGTAATTAAAATATATATTAAAGTTATACAATATAGCTAAATGTTTTGGAAATATAATATTTTCTTAATTTATATATTTTCTATTCTAATGTATTTAGCTATATATTTAACTGTAAACAAATAACATTATATTTAAAAAATAAAGAGATTATTTAAGTATAATCCAAAAAATATATATAATAATCTCTTTTTTATTCTTAGGTATTTTAAGTTTTATTATTTTACGTTTATTTAAAATTCTAATTATATATCAATTGAACGAGTCTAATATTTCTTAATTATTCATTTCGGTTTTGGAATATTTCATGGTTTACTATCCAATAAAAATATTAAATAAGTGTTCTCTCTTTAAATATTCCTACAAAGATGAAATATATCTTTTGAGAATTTTCCCTATATACAATTTAATATATAAAAATATGTACAATTGATTAAAATATATCATAAATGGATATTCTTATCATTGATAAAAATATTTATAGCGAGAATTTATAGTTAAAAAATTACAATAGACATATATATATATATATAAATTATGTAAAATATTAAAATTAAGGAAAAGGTAATTAAGTAATATATTAAGAAATTATCATATGCATTACACCATTACATTAAATCTTATTATTGTACTCCTACATTGAATCTTCCCGAAATTTCTAACATATTCATTTGAGATTCAAATTATAGAATTTTCTATATTTGGTATTCTTAATTAAATACAATAAAATATAATTCAATATATTCCATAATATATATAAAAACGTGATTTATGGTTGTTATTTTTAAAATTTAATTGTATATACATAATATAAAACGTTATGTAATATTCTTACTCATATCTAATTTTTTATAAAATATTAAGTATCAAAATAGTATAAATATATATATATATATATATATGTGTGTATACACTGTATAATATTTGGAAAAATTACTAAAAATGCCCCTTTTGAAATGCTTTTTTCAAAATATACCCCGTTATGACCATTGCTCTCTCCCAATTTTAAAAGAAAATGGGGTATGCCAATAGAGGTATTTTTGAAAATCCCCCTAATATTTGAGAGTTTTTAAAAAATTAATATTACTTTAGTATATTTTTATTTCTTAAACATTATATAATTTGGTTTAATATGTCAAATTGTATATTATAATATTTCAAAAGTATGATTATTATATATAGCAATTTTTAAGTAATTAATATATAGTTATGATATAAAGACTATTGTTTGTAGAAATTATAAATCTCTCATATCTATCCAATTATATTATTTTTTAAAATTTCTGAAATATTTAAAAATTAAATGCAAACGAATATACCATAAATGTAAGGATATATTCGTATTTATTCAAAAGGGCTTTTAAGAAATGCATTTTTTGATATGTCTCTTTTCAAAAATTGCCTCATACCTATTTATCTCTTCCAATTTCCAAAAAAAATGGTAAGTTTTGAAAAGGGGCATGTCAAAAAAAGGCATTTTTAAAATTTTTCCGTTATTTAATAACAAATATGAATACATAAAGTAAGAAAATAATTAAATTTGAATATTCAGTTTTAATCAATCCATAAAAATACTATTGAGTATCCTATTTTGTTTTTTTTTCTTTTGAGTTATACACTATTTTTTTCTTTTGAATTATACACTATTTTGGTGTATCCAGTTTTTACTATATATATTGGTAACCAAAATTAGTTTTGTAAACTTTAAAAAAAAAACATTGGGAATTTTAAATTTCTTATAATAGTTCAAAAGTTAATATAACGTGATAATCAAATTTGTATAAACTTATTTAATATATATCTATATATGATGACATACTTTCAACTAATTGATTCTATACTAAAATTTAAAATTAAATTTAGAATATTAAAATATTCAAAAACTAGATACACCAAAACATATTTTAAATTCCTAATGTATGTTATTGATAATATTTGAAAGCTATAACTATCATATATAATTAATTGGATATTTCTATATTTAAATCAATCGTTTAATTTTAAGTTTACTAAAAATTGTAAATTTATGAAAAATAAACAAACTTTAAATTTAAAACCCTAAGTGAACGCGGGTAAAAATCTTAAATAAACACGGGTCTAAAAATTTAAAAGAACATGATTTTAGAAACTTAAATGACATAAACGAAAAAAATTTATATACAAAAATTATAATACATCAAAACCCAAATAATAAATATTTAGTAAATTTTTCTTATATATATGCTATATATATACAACTTTTATTGAAAATAATATAGTTTAATAAGCATATTGAAAATAATATATACAACTATATACATATCTTACTATAAAAAACCTATAACAAGAATATATAGTTTTAAAAAAAGAGTATATATATATATAAAATAAAATATTACTTATCCCTATTTAAATTTTAAAATATTATGTATTATGTGATTTAGAAACCGACTTCCAACTGTAAGAAACATGAATATACCTTAAATTTCTAACATATACATTGATATTATTTGAAAACTATAATTATCAAATATAATTGATTTGATATCTATATTCAAATCAATCCTTTAATTAAAAAATTAAAGTAATATATAGTAACAAAATAGAAACAATTCTTAATTTAACTTTATTAAACAAAATATCTAAAACTGATTTAAGTTATTCTAAAATAGAATTTTTTAATAATTTTTAATATTTTAGATAATGTTGTTTCATGTTTACTAATTATTATAAATTTATAACAAATAAAATAATTAAATATAAAACCTTAAATGAGCACGAGTGTAAAAATTTAAATGAATACGGGTCTAAAAACCTGAAAGATAATGAGTTTAAAAACCTAAATAACACATATCAAAAAAGTATATATATGAAAATCATAATAATGCAAAACCTAAATTCTATATAAATTTTTTAAGATGCTATTGATTTTATAGATACTATTAACTTTTATATAAGTACTAGAGATAAAATATTATATAATGCATAAAAGAATACATCTATCTGAAAAAATACATTTGGAATACAACACAAATCATCATTATAATACAAGTATATATACTACAAATTTCAATGAAACCACATATCAAATTTCAAAATTAAACCACATATATAAATGAAATCACATATTAAATTTTAAGATTAATATATGTATAATACGAATTTGTTAATGCATTCAAATATATAAATCAACACATATTATGAATAAACAAAAAAAATATTTAATTCAAATATATATAAGTAACTATGTATATGCAGAAAATTCATGAAAATCTAATTCCGTGTAGTCGCACGGGACATCATCTAGTTAATAGATAATTATCTTGTAATTAGCATTGTTATCCTTTTATGGTGGGAAGAATTTTATGAAGAGTCACAACTGCTGTTTGTTCCTTTCCAATCTCTGCTAGACATTGAACACACTAGAGTAGAAAGTTTTTGGATACGCAAGAGTTCTTTTACACTAGAATTGGTTGACTTTTGGAAGTTTTCTGAAACAAATGCAATTAAATTTTCTCTCTTAACAATCCGGGTCATTGGTTTGTGGTGTAGTTCAAGGGGTATCAAAAAGTATGAGACAGATTTTAAGAATTTTATCTTTTATCTTGTTTTTAAGTGAACAGAGGACATGAGATTTGATTATATCGAAAAATCAAGAACTTGAATAAATAACTTCTAAAATGCCTTGCATGATTGTGATTTAGTTTTGAGGAAGGGAGTACTATCAAACTCCCTGTCCAAGGTCTTTTTCCTTCTCGACTCGACCACCAATGCAATGGAAAGACTTGAGAAATGACAAGAAGAAGAATCTAAGTAATAGAGTGCACTCTAATAATTCATAGTCTAAGGTAAACATGTGTAGCCATATATAGTTGCAACTCTAATCTTGAATATCATCTCAGATTCGTTTTGCATAGAAATTAAGTTTCATGAAGTTGTTAATTCATTTCACTAATTATGTTAAGACCCTTTTACTTTTGCACATTACTTGCTGATTGCTAAATGAATTTGGGCTTTTTAATTTAGTCTTTGGGTTTGGCGGGTTTTGGTTGGAATGTATGTTGTCGTTTCGAAAGGTTTTTTTTTATAACAATTAGATCAACAAGATCAATCCATACTTTAAAACCCACTTTTAAAATTCTTTTTTAAAAAAATTATAATGCAGCAGATAGATTTCGAACTCTAGTACCAAGTCATTAACTAAATCATCTTAACCATTATATTGAGAACAACTTGATCGTTTCAAAAGGTTTCTAAACTAGTTTTTAATTATTCTGTACTAGATGTTTTTTCTTGAACGAAGTAACAGAATTAACTAATGAGGACGTAACAGTAATTAATTTAAAATATAATATATCTACATGGTTGTATGATGTAATTAATTAATATATCGAATGATGTACGTAATTAGTATAATTTATATCGACAATGAAATAATAATTATATATTTTAAAAATAACTAGAATTAGTTCTTAGAATTAACATTTAACCAGAAAAAACTTGATATCATCGTATTTTCACGATAATAGCCTGAAATGCACTCGAAAACTAGTTTGGGAATTATTTCTGATAATATTTATACACTAAAAGTTCATAATAAGAATTAAATAGTATCAAGATGTAATGTAATAATGGGTGACACTTTTGCAAACTTTTAATACGAATTTCTTTGAGTAAAATACAACAAGATTAGACTAAGACTATTACTGTATTATGAGTAATATAGTTTTAACAAATAAGTAAAAACTATATTATGGACTATATTACTCATAAGTCGACGTGTCGGCAAGAGAAATGAAAGTAAGAAGCAGCTTCCTAAAAAAAAATGAATCATCGAAACAATTTTTTTTTTATAATGACAAAAAAAAAATCGAAAGAAATGATATATAAAAGTTGAGAAAATAACAAATGAGAATCAAAAAGACGTGTAGATTAGCGGAAAATACGGCGATGCTTTTGCTTTTATGTTTTTTTGGCTTCTCTTAATTAATTATATATTTTAGGGTTATAAAGTCTGAGTCCATTAATTTCACTTACTGCCAGCTAACAATCCCGATGAATTACTCATAAATCTTTAGTTACATTTCTTTCATTTTCTATATTTTTTTTGTAAAAGATAATGATGTTATATGATTTTTTAGATCCATACTTTGCCGCTACATGTTGATATTTTTCACTTACAAATTTTTTAATTAGTTCTTGATTTACTGTTTTGACCATGTGTTTTTCTTCTACAGTGGTTTTTTTTAATGTAGCCATTTTCCATGAATATCAGTGAAATTTAATTAAAAAGTAAATCTCTTTACAGTAATAACACCAGTTAATTGTTAAAATTTGGGTTATTGCTATTTAAGGTGCGGATTCACTATACAAACAGTTTTTTTTAAGACATAACGTTTTTTTAAAAGGAACACATATTTCAATACAAATGTGACAAAATTATATACTGGTTGATATTTTTTGGAAAAAAATTGTTTTGTTTTAGTTGATATTTTAGGAAATCTATGCAAAATTTATTATAGTTTTAGTGTTTTTTACAATTAAAATTTTACAAATTGATTTGTGGTTGGTTAAATTATATTGGTACTTGTGATAAGATATATATTGTTTGGAAAAAGCAAAATAGTTAATAATTTTTTAATATATGTGAAAATCCTAAGACATCAACTATTAAAAAATGAAGGGAGTATATAATTAAAATATCATAATACTTGTGACAAATAAATTGAATAACAATTTTTTCATTAATTATTATGGAATATAATTTAATAACTTATTATAAAAACTACAAAATTGTAATACATAAAATTCATTACAAAAATTCATAACAAATTTCAGACTAATATTTTTAGTTATAAACTACGTCAAATAACTCCCATTTTTTGTACTCTCGACCCAATATAATTACATAGGTTACTAAGTAAGATATTATGTCTATTATAGAACAATATTATACCATTATACCACTTTAGTATTCTTTAGAAGCACTAAATTTGTTAAGTAGACTTTAATTCTTAATTTTGGCTCATTAGAGTTCAACGAATTGAAATGAAAAGAAGAGAAACTTGAAACCGCGTAGTTCGGACGTAGTACTAACTCTCACTTTTTTGGTAAAATTTTTAAACTCAAAGTTGATCTCTAAATGTTATATATAATACTTATTTTATATATTCAAAATTATATTTTAGAATTACTTGAAAAACTAAAAAAAAGGTAAAGTAGTAAAACTTATTGATTAGAAGAAAAAGAACATCATAGATCTTACGATTAGAAAGTTAACTTTTTAAAACTTATATATTTCTATTGATTTTAAATTTACACCCAAAAAAAAAGCTTATGATCATGGTAGTAGAACAAAGAAATTTGAGAGTCCAACTACAAAGTAAATCAGTACAACTACCTATATTTTTTTACAATATAAAAATATTATTACAAATTTGTGAAAATTTATAAATAGTTACAATATAATTGTCAAAAATGCATATTTATAACAAAAACATCATAATATTTATAAAGAATTAATCTAATAATTATTTCGTCACAAATTGTTATAAAACAAAATCACAATGACTTATTCTAAAAACTACGAGTTCCTAACAAGTAACAAAAATCACATTATATAAATTTGGATTTTGAAAGTTAATATTTAAAGAAATTCTTTCACATGTCAAATCCAATAATTCGAAGTTTGATAGTATCTCATTATATAAAGTTGAATTTCAAAGTTAGTTACCAACATGATTATTCCACATGTCAAATCTAATGATTCAAAATTTTACGGTATCATATTATATAAAATTGATTTTCAAATTTTGTTATATAAAGTTAATTTTTAAAAACTTAGTAATCAATCAGATTCTTATTTATTATCTAAAATACAAAATATATATATGTATATATATATATATATATTTCATAAAGTTGCACGGGTCCTTGTATACAAATATCGCAATTCTATCATAATAACTCAATTTTTTTTTTGATACAAAACTAATACAATTCCTCGAAAATAACAAAACAGTTGCAGTAATTTTGGGAGTTATATACCCTTTAACAACAAAAAAAAAGTTCATGACTTTGAAGTTATATACGTATGGTTTAGGCATTCAACTTCAATATCGTTTTTCTAGTTAAGGTATATGTACATGAAGTATAGTTTAGCTAGAATTCCATGTATTCATGACTTCGAAGCTTCAAACTCATTAAAAAATGTAGGATTGATCTAATGCCAGCTTCTTTATTTATTTTCTCTAATCAGTTTATAAAATTCACTAAATTAAATAACTAAAAAAAATCTTGAAAATACGTCACTAGCCTTAATAAAATATTAGACAAAACCACTTATATAAAACCTTTACCATAACCTAACTACACAAAACCATTGTCTCTCTTTTCTTACCAATACACAACCTTAACACCACTTCTCATCAACAACAAACTCACAAATTTCTTACCGAAAACAAAACACTCATCAAACTTATAATTAGTGTCTAATGGCACTCGTTAATGACCATCCCAATGAGTCTACTTACATGGCAAACCAAAATTCATCCTCCTCTGAAGATCGCTCTTCTCAGGGATTAGATCAGCCAGAAGCAACTTATGCCGGAGGAGGAGGCAGAGGAGGAGGTGGTTCGGCATCGAGCAGTAGCACGATGAATTCAGACCATCAACAAAATCAAGGGTTTGTGTTTTACCCATCTGGTGAAGATCACAACTCTTTGATGGATTTCAATGGATCATCATTTCTTAACTTTGATCATCACGATAATTTTCCTCCTCCGGCTATAAGCTGCGGTGGTAGTAGTGGTGGCGGCGGCGGTGGCTTCTCCTTCTTAGAGGGCAATAACATGAGCTACGGCTTCACAAACTGGAATCAACAACATATGGATATTATTAGCCCTAGATCCACTGAAACTCCTCAAGGTCATCATAAAGATTGGTTATATTCTGAATCTACTGTTGTAACCACAGGTTCTAAACTTGACTCTATGTCTCCTAAAGCCACTGGAATCAAACGTTCTCACGCGGTAATTAACAAGCGTCATAAAGTTTATTTTTTTTCTGTATTGCACATTTTATCAAAAGATCAATCATCCATAGATAAGATCATTTTTATGTTTTCAATTTGAATTATGAATTTATAGGGAGGGAGCACTCAACTCGCAAAGAAATCGAGTAACGGAAAGGCCAAACCTAAGCCAACAACGTCTTCACCTAAAGATCCACAAAGCCTAGCAGCCAAGGTTTGCTTTCTTAACATTTCTTTTGGTATTGAGGGTAATTCGAGAATACCCAACAAATCCCACGGATGTTGAATCTCATCTAATACTTACGTACTATGTTACACATCTACACTTAAAAAGATGAAGATATAGTTGACATTTTTATTCAATTAACGATGAACTTTTGATATGTTAACTCATACTTTAGTAATATGTTACTTTCTTCAGAATCGAAGAGAAAGGATAAGTGAACGTCTCAAGATATTGCAAGAACTTGTTCCCAATGGCACCAAGGTACATATATACGAACATATGCATACAAATACTTATAATTAATTTTTTTTTTTAATTTTCATTATACTGATAATTAATTATATGTGTTATTTCATTCTTCCAGGTTGATTTGGTGACGATGTTAGAGAAGGCTATAAGTTATGTGAAGTTTCTTCAAGTACAAGTGAAGGTATATTAATTATGACAAACATCCTTCAATATCTCTTTAATACATATAAATATATAATCATATGTTTAGCAAATTTAAAGTAACATAAATTGATATAATCTAATGTTCTTATTTTAGGTCCTTGCGACCGATGAGTTTTGGCCAGCGCAAGGAGGAAAAGCTCCAGACATTTCTCAAGTTAAAGACGCCATTGATGCAATCCTCTCCTCATCACAACGAGACAGGAATTCGAATTAATGAAGAGGTGTATCATTAATTATATAACTAATCGACATTAATTACGTACGTTGTAATAATATCGGGGAAAACAATGATTCTCTCGATTAATTCCACGTAAGTTTTTAATATTCTGATCCAAAGATTATGTAAACGTTAAATTATGTGAAAATCGACAAGTTCTTAATAACGAAGAGAAGATAAGAGAGATATTGAAATCACCGATGATCAGTCTGATTTTGGTCCACACGAGGATGGAATCTTTAACTAGTAAATAAGTAATAATATACATAAACTTTTATCTCCTTTTTTCTTTCTTTTAATTTTATATGCAGTCAACAAAATACAGATCTTGTAATGGAATTTAAACTCCATGAAAGGAGTGATAAAATTCTGCACTTTTGGATTTTGCTTGAGCTTTCTGTTTCACAGAATCTATTTGTTTTTGTCACCTTGCTAATCTAGTTGAACAGTGCCTCAGGCTTTGTAACGTTTTTAAAACATGCTTAGAATTACAACTACTAATAGTATTTGATAACATAAATTATTTGGTAAGTCAGTGGTGATATTACATCACTCAACAGCAGTACTATATTCTTCAAAAATAAGTATACAATGAAAAAATACACAAAAACACTTTATAAACAATTACGTAAATCCAATAAAAATACCAAACTTATAGAATCATATTCTGGGATTTAATGACTGATTAATTTGTTACTTTTAAATATATTGCTTTTTATCTTATGTTATCAATAATATTATAAAGAGTGGTTTATTATAGGTTAGATAATTTAATTTATAAATAAAATGATGTTTTCTTATAGAGAAAAGTAAAAAAAATATTATATAAAATATAGTTCTTAAAATTTATTTCAAACTTAAACATAACTTATAACTAAGAAAACGAGGTAAAATTCGAATTTAGGGTTTTCTCTCTCTTATTTCACTATAGTCGGAGAAAAAGATTAGATCTTAATTTGCCGTTGGCTTGGGAGTCGGTGACAGATAATTTTTCCTTCTTCCCGATTTTTTCTAGCTTTACGGTGGCTGAGTGGTGTGCTTCGGTGTGGAGCTCCTCCGGCGTGGTTTCATCTCCATTCTTTGGTGCTAGTTTAGTCCCAAATCCTTTTTTTTTATTTGTTTAAGTCTGCTTTCTTTGCTTCTGGGTAAGAATTAGTTAAGTTATCTAGTTTTGGGATAAGGGTTTACTTGATTGTTTCCTCTGATTAAGTAAAGCGCTTAGCTAGGTTCTCTTTGTTAAGGAAAGACATATAATCAGCCTTAATGTCGAAGATCTGATTGCATTNGAAGACATTCCTAATATGTAGATACCTAATTCATGTCTGTACATTAATATATAAGTCTCTCTGTAATCACTCTTTGACATACATAATACAATACATTTACATGGTATCAGAGCAGGCTCTTCTCTAAACCTCTCAGCCGCCAATTCTTTTATTTTTCTTCCTTCCTTCTTTCCGTCAAAATCATGTCAACAGGTTCAGTAGACACCATTGATACTCAGTCTACCACACTACTTCACGTCAACATGAGCAGTGTCTCTAAACTCACAACAACAAATTATCTTACCTGGAATCTACAGATCCGGGCTCTTCTTCGAGGATACAATCTCTCCACTCATCTAGAACACAACACTTCCCCTTCACCAACAATCGCAGCAGCCAATAACACTACCGCTTCCAATCCGGCACATGAACTCTGGATGCGCCAGGATCAGCTCATATACAGCAGTCTTCTCGATGATGTATCTCTCGCAATTCAGCCTCTCCTTGCTCGCTCTCAAACTGCTGCCGATATTTGGGAGATTTTAGCTTCAACCTATGCTAAAATTAGTCGTGGTCATATTAAGCAGCTCAAGCAACAAATCAAACAATGGTCCAAAGGAACCAAAACAATTGATGAGTACCTTCAAGGACTCACCACACGTTTTGATCAGTTAGCAATTCTGGGAAAATCCATTGATCATGAAGATCAGGTGGAATACATTCTAGAAGGCTTACTAGAAGAATACAAACCAATTGTTGATCAAACTGAAGGTCGAGACTCTCCTCCAACGATTCCGGAACTCCATGAAAAATTGCTGAATTTTGAAGCCAAAGTTCTAGCCTCTGCTCCTCTTCTTCCTACTCCTGTCTCAGCCAATGTTTCCAATACTCGGTCCAATCATAACAATCACAACTCCAACCGTCCCAATCAACGTCACAAATCTGCCAATTCTGTGCCCTGGGACAACTCTCATCTCTCGTACAATTCTCAGCCGTCACAATAGCAGCAGCAACGACAAGGTTCTCGTCCAAACAACAGACGTGGGTATCAGGGTCGTTGTCAAATCTGTGGAATCCAAGGGCACAGCGCTCGCAGGTGCCATCAATTCTTACAGCAGCAACATGTTTCTCCTACTCCATGGCAGCCAAGAGCCAATATAGCCTTCAACACCACTCATTTTGCTCCTTGGCTCCTGGACAGCGGCGCTAGTCATCACATGACTAGTGAACTTCAGAATCTGCAAACTCCACAGCCCTACAACGGCATGGACTCTGTTCTCGTTGGTGATGGTGCATCACTACCAATCTCTCACACTGGTCTTATATCTCTCCCATCTAAAACTCGCACCTTAACTCTCAATAATGTGCTTTGTGTTCCATCCATTCAACACAATTTCATCTCTGTCTATCGACTCTGTAACAATAATAGTGTTGCTGTGCTATTCTATCCAACATTCTTTCAGGTGATGGACCTGAGCACGGGGGCCATGTTGCTGCGCGGCAAGACTAGGAACAATCTGTATGAGTGGCCAGCGTTACCATCCTCCACCACCAGTCTTATCACCACCACATCCACCACTCCATCATCAGAAGTTTGGCACAACCGTCTCGGTCACCCTGCTATTTCCATCTTACAAAGTGTTGTTTCCAATATTCATTACCCTGTTCATCGAAAAATAAAAACTCAATTTGCATTGATTGTTCCATTAACAAAAGCCACAAACTTCCCTTCTCACAAACAACAATATCCTCCACTCACCCTCTTGAAATATTATTTGCTGATGTATGGACCTCTCTCGTACTCTCCATCGATGGCTATAAATACTACCTCCTTATTGTTAACCATTTCTCCCGATACTCTTGGCTATTTCCACTCAAAACCAAATCTTAAGTAAAAGACACCTTCATTCCATTCAAAAGCCTTGTTGAAAACCGCCTGAATCATAAGATCAAAGTTCTATATACCGACAATGGAGGTGAATTTATCGCCTTACGATTGTTTGTCGCTACAGCAGGCATCTCTCATCTTACAACTCCGCCACATACACCTGAACACAATGGTGTATCCGAACGCAAGCATCGTCATCTCCTAGAAACGGGTCTGACCTTATTGTCTCATGCCTCCATGTCACCAATCTACTGGACATATGCACTATCAACAGCGATTTACCTCATCAATCGCTTACCTTCCCCAGTCACGGAGATGATTCCACCATATACTCGCCTGTTCAACACTCCGCCCAACTACGACAAATTACGGATTTTTGGCTGTCTTTGCTTCCTGTGGCTTCGTCCTTACACATCACACAAACTCGAAAATCGATCAGAACCTTGTGTGTTTCTCGGCTACTCACTCACTCAAAGTGCATACTATTGCCTTCACATTGCAACCGGTAAAATCTACACCTCACGTCATGTACGCTTCGATGAAACAACCTTTCCGTTTGCCCAACCACAAACCCTATCCACACCACAACCAACAATGGAGCATCGTGAATCCTCAACCTCAACAACTCATCCGTTGTCGCTCATACAGGTCCCACCCTCGTCTCTGCCAGCAGCTCCGGGACCGCCACACTCAGGTACTGATCCTCATCTCTCAAATTCTCTGACACAAACGCCCACGCCTCAAGTAGCAGATTCAACTCCACCTCCAGTCCAGCAACCATCACATCAGAATGAGGCTTCACAAGATAATGGGCCTAATCTCAATGGCCCAATCTCGACTGACCCCTCTTCATCTCAAATTGGATCCACAAATGAACACAGCCCAATATCACCTGCACCAAATTTGTCGCCACATTCATCAACGCCGATACCACCGCAACAACCAGCTAACACACATCCGATGGTCACTCGCCGTAAAAACAACATCAGCAAACCTGCAACAAAACTGAATCTCTCCGCTGCGTTATCCACATCGATTCCTCCAGAGCCGCGCACCGTACATCAAGCACTCAAGGATCAAAGGTGGCGTACCGCCATGTGCAATGAAATGGATGCTTTCGCTGTTAATAAGACCATGGATCTCGTTCCTCGACCTCCTATGAAGACAATCGTTGGCTGTAGGTGGATTTATAAAAACAAATTCTTACCTGATGGCTCATTAGGAAAGTGCAAAGCACGTTTAGTTGCCAAGGGCTACAATCAAATGGCAGGATTGGATTACAGCGAGACTTTTAGCCTGGTAATTAAGTCAACTACTCTTCGACTTGTTCTTAATATTGCAGTCAGCAAGTCATGGCCTATCCAACAGGTCGACGTCAACAATGCATTCCTTCAAGGAACTCTCACTGACGAGGTGTATATGGAGCAACCACCAGGCTTTGTCAACAACGATCATCCCGATTACGTGTGCAAACTGAACAAGGCCATTTATGGATTAAAACAGGCACCACGCGCCTGGTACACAGAACTGCGCACGTATTTACTGCAACTTGGTTTTCGTAATTCTATGGCTGATTCCTCACTGTTTACACTGCACCAAGGCAACACTTATATATATCTCCTAGTCTATGTCGATGACATTCTAGTGACAGGAAGCAACATTGAAGGTTTAAAACGGGTACTAAACTCTCTCGCTGTTTGTTTTTCAATCAAAGAAACAGAGGATTTGAATTATTTTTTGGGTATAGAGGCACATCGTTCTTCCTCTGGACTTCACATCTCTCAGCGCAAATATATAATTGATTTGCTCCACCGATACAATATGCTTTTGATTCAAAACCAGTGGAGACTCCCATGGCCACATCTCCAAAGTTAACATTGCACTCCGGCACTGCTCTTTCAGATGCAACAGAATATATACAACTTGTTGGTAGCCTTCAGTACTTAGCGTTCACTCGGCCAGACTTATCATACTCTGTCAATCGTCTCTCCCAATTTATGCACAAACCGACAAATGAACACTGGCAGGCAGCAAAACGCATCCTTCGATATCTGGCTGGCACGACAACACACGGTATCTACTTCTCTGCCTCAAATTCTTTCAACCTTCACGCCTACTCGGATGCAGATTGGGCAGGTGATCCTGAAGATTATCTTTCTACCAACACCTATGTTATCTACCTAGGCAACACACCAATTTCATGGTCCGCAAAGAAACAAAAGACTGTTGCTCGTTCCTCCACCGAAGCAGAATATAGAGCTGTTGCCAACACAGTATCAGAAGTAAGCTGGATTTGTAATCTTCTTACAGAACTTGGAATTCACTTGCCAACATCACCTATAGTCTACTGTGACAATGTCGGAGCAACATTCTTATGTGCGAATCCCGTTTTTCACTCACGAATGAAGCATGTTGCCTTAGACTATCACTTCATCCGCGGACAAGTCCTTGCAGTTATCATTCGTGTATCACATGTTCATACCAAGGACCAGCTAGCTGATGCGTTAACCAAGCCACTTCAACGAGCTCGGTTTAAGGAACTCAGAGCCAAGATCGGTGTCACAGAGGTTCTCCGTCTTGCGGGGGGATGTTAAGGAAAGACATATAATCAGCCTTAATGTCGAAGATCTGATTGCATT
>OVBA01000160.1:0-34415 GCA_900406435.1 Lepidium aucheri | reverse complement strand
GAAGACATTCCTAATATGTAGATACCTAATTCATGTCTGTACATTAATATAGAAGTCTCTCTGTAATCACTCTTTGACATACATAATACAATACATTTACACTCTTCTAGCTTTAAAAATACATTTTTAAGGTCTGATGGAACTTTAGTTTGGATTAGTCTTTCCCTTATAGTATGTATGGTAAATTCGATTATGTATTTTGACTGAGTTTTGTGATTTAGTCATTGATTCTTCTTTGGCTTAGCCAATGAACTATCAGCTTTGACTCTTTCAGAGATAGAGACTCTTCACTTCTTGAGAAAGCCAATATTTGGTTATCAAGCTATGGTCTTGAAGATTGAAACCCGTCTTCAGGAATTGTTGTGTAGTCTATCATTCTTTGTATGTTTGTCTAAAATCAATATCAGTATCATTAGATGAGATTAAAAAAAACTAAGGAAACGAAGTAATTGATTAATTAATTATTTAGCATTGTCCATAATTCTTTATACAAAGTAGTAAGTTGTGACAAAAAAATAGGTTTGAGAAAAATAATAACCAAAAGTAACAACATTAACTCGGATTAGACACACTGTTTAGAATTGCCATTTGGAAAAAATACAGTTATAATGAAGGGTCTATAAATAATTGATTAAAGATAGTGGTTTGCAAAACAGATTTTGTAATGAATATCGTTGAAAGATTTATATTGATTGATGACATTGTAAGGGATGAATAGTGTAATGAGATAATTGTTCAAAACTATTCATTTAAATTATTAATTATTCAAACAATTTGGTTTAGATAATTATTCAAAATATTATGCAATAACATACAGTTTAAAATTCTTGATATAAAACTAAATATATAAATTTAAATTATTATTTTTCAAAAAATATTTTCATACTAGTAAATAAGTATTTTATAAATATAATAACTCATCTACGATTTGCTCATAACAAATCTGCAATTTGGTTATGAATGATTTCCACATATGTTTTGTCTCTTTTTGCTTCAGAATTTTCTATCATTTTGAAAAAATAAAACATAAATATTGTACAGTATATGTGAACTTTGTTTTTTTTTTGGTCTCATGTGATACAAAAATAATAGAAATTTTTATTATTCGCTTTATTATTAAATTCTTATAACTGATTGTTGTTAATAAACTTTAAATGGTAGTCGTTTTCTGAACACTCATAAATAAATTCGTTTGAAAACAATTTTTCAAACAGGTATAACTAAGTGCAAACAACATTTTGAGACGATTATTTCAACCGCTAATTTTCAGACAAAGTTCTAGTTAACAGAAAAATAATTATATCATTTACAAACGACCATTTGAATGTAACCAATCAAATCCAAAATTTACTTTGCAAATAATATTTTAAATTTTGTTTGCATTCTTATTCTTCCGTATTCTTACTTTAGTTTTCAGTACCCATAAAACCATGGTAGTATTCAAAGTGCTAAGAAATATATGAACATACAAAAAGTAAATAATTAACTGAACCCAAAGACTTTGAAAAGAAAACGCAAAACAAATTTGAATTTAAATTAATATATATAAAAAAATAGGTGGTTCAATTGACTTGCCTCTAATTTAGTTATGTACTAGATAGTGAGTTCGAATCCTATCCAGTTCTAGTTAAAGAATTTAGATTATAAATTAGATTATTGTCAATTTAATGGTTATTTGTTGGGAAAAAAAAATGCTAAATTGATTAACTTGCAGAATATTCGTATCTTTACTATGTTACAGGCTAACCATATCACTGAGACACATCAGCAGTTTTATTATAGAATAATTGTTTTGACAACAATTTTAAATTATATTAATTGATTGGACGACATACCTAAGATCTCGATTAGAACAGCTGAGTTCATCATGTGTCGTTTGGGAAAGATTAGGGATACGTGTTCAATTATATTATTTATAGATTATTTTTATTAAACTATTATTTAAATGTAAGTCCAACATTTTAATATTATTTAACTGTATGATTAGCCACATGGTTAATCCCACTTTAGGCGCTGTACTTGTATTTATGTACTCCCGAGCTCCATTTAAGTCAATAAGACAAACGTATTTATTCAAAGTTCGAAACAGAAAAAACTTTCTAATTCCTTACTACATGATTTCATATTTATCTTGCAAGACTTGATTTCTTGGTAAAGTAAACATATATATATATATATATATCAATTAGATTTATTTAAGAAGTTTTGTTAAAAAAAAAGTGATTTATCAAATAGCCTAAAACCTTTAGTTAATTGTGTAAATGAAATTGAGAGAATAGCATAAAACTCTATTATTTTTTATTCCTTTATTTAATTATGCTCAAAACTAAAAATAGAAATAGAAAATTTATGTAGATGAGTAAGATTTGAAGAAGTTTACTTGCAACCATATTGCTATACTATATGGTATAGAACTACTATATAATATAAAGTATATAGTACAAAACAATAAAAATTATTTATCTATATGGTATATAAGGATGAGGAACCAGAGAACAAAGAAATACAGCGTTAAAAAATCAAAAGAGAATGAAAATAACAAAAACTAAAAGAAGTGATGTATTGCGTTTTTATTTGTTTTTAACTCTTGTTTTTCATAACTTTTCGAGTATTTTGTGTTCTTTCTAGTGTCTTTTCAGGACAAAATCAAGTTAGGATGAATTTGGGCACTCAAACATGGAACAAAGCAAAAATGATCTGCCTGATTTTACGAGCTTGTACCGATCAGTTCCCATCTAGAATGATCGATCCAATTTTACTAGAAGATACATACAATTGATGGATCGACCAGTTACCTACTCAGGTCGTTTTAACCCGAGGACTGATCGATTGACCTCTAGACCAATCAGTCCAGCATTTATGAAGAATGATGTACGATCAACAGACCAACCAACATTTTGTGTCCAATCGTTTCGACCATAGATTGTCCCGTCTACATCTAGACCGATCGATCCCAACTTCAAAGAAGAATGTATTTGATTCAAAGATCGACTAGCCTGCACAAGAACAACCGATCTCAAGACAAATTTATCACCACATATATGTGGGATCGATGAGTCCACACCTAGGTAGATCGATCCAGACCAGTCCCGCGATGAAACCCATAAAACATATTTCTATTTATTTCGTTTGGTTTAACTTAATTTGAACCATATTAAGACTATTTAAACTAGGTTTCTCCATCTTTTCATATATGCTATTATTCTATTTACATAGCAACTTTTTATTCTCTCAGGAGCGTTTAGCAATGAGATTTTTTATTTGTATTCTGGAACCTATTTATTCAATTCAATATTTTTATTATATTTATCAATTATGTTTTGCTTGTTCTTTCTAATATAGTATTTTTATTATATTTATCAATTATGTTTTGCTTGTTTTTTCTAATATGTCTGAGTAGTTTTCCAATCATGTTTAGGGTTCTCTAGAGATTTTAGGGAATCAATGGATTACGACCAAATAGAGTGTTCATCTGCAATGTTCTTCATCAATGGTTGTTCCTAATGCTTATATTATATTGGTCACCTAATTTATGATCATAGGTTATTTAACTAACCAAAAGTGCATGTTAGATGTTAGAAAGAACATAGATGAGCAAATTGTCCTTAGCCAACGAAAATTGATGTTAAGGCAATTTGTGAACTTATCAAACTTGTTTGCTAATGCATATCTAGATCTTTAGAATCAAACGACAGTTTAGATATCTAGGTTGCAAGACATAGTAGTCGACGCCATGATAGTAAGTTTGCTATAAATTAGTGTTTTATGTTTAATAATTATTCTTAATTTGTGCCCTGAATTACTAGTTCGAATGGAGTTTCTTGACTATATTAAATGTAAGTTTTTTCCACTTCTCCTTGGCAGATAATGCATTACGATGGTTTAAGTCCTTCCATGCAGGTTCGTTGACGACATGGGAAGCAATTAGAGTCGCTTTTCTAGATCACTTCTACACCGTATAAAACTGCTATGCTAAGAAACATGATCACTACATTTCAGCAACAGACTAGTGAGTCCTTTTGTAAAACATGGGAGAGATTCAGAGAGTACTGTTAGTGGTAGAGCTAAAAAATTTATATATTAGGGTCAGAACCGGTTCATAAATATTTTACTAATGCCTAAAATAAAAAGAAAAAAATTTTATCCGTTAAACCAAACTTAATGATGTCTTTATAAAACTAAACAAATAAATAACGGTTAAACTTCAAATTTGTTACGATTTATTCCATGACCGGCTTTGTTGGGGTCAAAATACATATTTTTCTTCACTTATACCTAAAATTTAATTTTATAGGGGACAATTATTTGGTTTAGTTGGGGTAAATATAAAAATTTTAACAGAAACTAAATTAATGTTTTCAAATTTATTGGGGTCAATGGACCCCATTACTTCTTACATACCTCTGCCCATGAGTGCCATAGAGTTTGTCCACAACATGGTTATACCAATGAGCATATTCTGAATATTTTTTATGGAGGAGTGGATAGAAAATACAAAAATTCTTTAAACGCTGCCATTAATAGAAACTTCATGACTAACACTAAAGATGAAGCGTTCAATCTCATCGAGAACCTAGCTGTAAGCTCAAATCAGTCCAGAGTATGATCAATCCATTCGCGTGAACAATTTCAAGCCTAGGAGAATAAACGAGCTAGCTGCCAAGCTTGATATGTTGATCAAAGCTAGCCAAACCAACCAAAAGGGCATTCATCAATGTGAAGATATGGGAAATGTTGCTTTACCCCAAGTTGATATGGAAGAATCTGATGAGCAAATGGAGGTCAATTACATTGGTGGTGGTGGGTATTTCCAAAACATAGGACTTAATCTCTCTAACCTTTCCTACAAGAGCACAAATGTTGACAATCATCATGATCAGTTTTATACACCAAAAGGGGTCGCACAGAGTTCACGTTTTCAATCAAAACCGTTCATGCGGAATCAGGGCGTCGTGCAAAATTAGGGGCATAAAAGCTACAATCAGAATTTTTAGGGGAAGCAGTTTGTGCAAAATTCAGGTGGTGGCCAAAAATTTAAGAGATCTTTTGTGCAAAATTACGGACAACAACAAATTTTAGCCAAATTTGAGACCGTTTCAGCAAACAACTCAGCCTCAACACCAGACACCTGCAAGTTTTTCTGATAGCTCTCACGATAAGCTCAAAGCTATGATACAACAACTTCTTCAAAGTTAGCATAAAGCTTCAAGCGAGATCAACAAAAAGTGGATGGTATGTATAACAATCTCAACAGCAAGTACGAAGCGGTGTGTGCAAATGTAAATAAGTTGGATCTCTAAGTTTCTCAGACTACTAAGAGGATTCAGAGACCTCAAGGAGCATTATCAAGGATGAGCGGGAGGAGTCACAAAGACTGCAATGCCATCACACTTAGGAGTGACACATAACTTGAATATGTTGCAAGAAAGACTGCAACTAATGATGTGGTGATTGATCTTACTGAGGATGATGATGTGGTCACTAAGGATCAAGGTGAGACTATGACATAGATAGTTCAGGAGGAGCCACCAGTAGTTGAAAGAGTGTTTGTGCCAAAGGCTACTTACCATATTCCCCCAAAGAAGTCTCGAAAAGACTTTGAAGCAACTAATTGCAAAGTGATGCTTGCTGATTTGTCTGTAAAGCTACCACTTGTCACTGCACTCTACATAACTCTTCCCTAAAGAGCTATGTAAAGGGGTTACTCACAAACAAGCTCACTAAACAAGAAAAAGTCATGATGGTTACACAAGAATGCAGTGTTGTAATTCAGAACAAGATGCCCAAGAAAGAGGAGGATCCAGGGAGATCTGTACTCTTTGTCCAGATTGGGCCGTTGATATTTCTTTATCTATGTGATTTACGTTCCAGTGTCAATATGATGTCGTATTCTACTACAAAGCGATTGGGTTTCACCAAGTTCAAGCAAACAAGGATCTCATTGATTTTTGTAGATCGTTTTATTTAGTTTCTAGTAGGTGTTATGTAGGATGTACACGTATAGATATAGACTACATTTATGCCAGCTGATTTTCTTGTTTTTGAGTAAGACGAGCAACCCAAATATCAACTTATTTTGGGGAGGCCAATCCTGAAAAGTGTTGGGGCAATCATTGATGTTAAGAATGATTGCATAGATCTCCACTTATGCGACATGGTCATGTAGTTCGAGATGGACAAGATGTTGAAGAAGCAAATAATGGATGGGATGACATTATGTGTCCAGTCATTGCGACCATAAATTTATCGGTCCACATCTAGACTGATCGATCCCAACTCCAAAGAAGAATGTGTTTGATCCAAAGATCGACCAGCCTGCATGAGACCGACCGATCTTAAGATAAAGTCATCACCACAAAGAATCGGGATCGATCAGACACACCTAGACCGGTCAATCCAGATCGGTCCCACGATAAAACCCAAAAAAATTCCATTTACTTTGTCTGGTTTAACTTAATTTGAAGAAGAACGATTTTGAGACTGTTTAAACTATGGTTTCCATCTTTTTCATATACGCTTCTATTCTATTTACACAACAAATTTTTGTTCCCTGTACAGCTTTTAGCGAGGGGATTTTTGAATTGTATTATGCAAAAGATTTCTAAACTTCTTATTTATTCAATTCAGTATTTTCATTATGTTATCATTCTGTTTTGCTTATTAGTCTAATATATCTGAGTAGTTTCCCAATCAGGTTTATGGTTTTCCAGGGATTTTAGGGAATCAATATATTAGGAACAAATATGGTTTTCATATGTAGTGTTCTTCATCTATGGTTGTTCCTAATGCTTAGATTAGATTGGCCATCTAATTTATGATCATAGGTTGTTTAAAGTGCATGTTAGATTTCTGAAAGAACATAGATGAACAAATTTTCCTTAGCCAATGAAAGATGATAATAAGGCAATTTGTGGACTTATTAGACTTTATTGTTAATGTGTATCTAGATCTTTAGAATCAAACAACAATTTAGATTTCTAGGTTGCAAAACATAGTAGTCAACGCCATGTGAGTGAGTTTGCTATAAATTAGTGTATTGCTAATACGAACTCCCTTAGATTGAACTTGAGATGTTAAGATCATGAATGAGATAGGCCTTGACTCCTCTAAAGATGTCAAGGTTGGTGGATTGAAAGGCAGCACAACGGGGATGAAGAACCGTTGCTAAACCAGAGAACTCTCAAATACGACCCACCAAGAGACTCAATGAACCTAGATATTACACACTAAGTTCAAACTCAGTTGGATATAACACACCAATAGAATGGTGAAAGAGAAATCATTTGTATTAGATAATCGATATTGCTTGAATGTTTTACAAAGAAAGCAAAGTGCTTGAATAGAGAAATGAGGCCACGAAAATAAGATAGGATTTCTTAAATATATGGGCCTAAAATAACTTAACTAATGATCCTTTTGTAGGTGTAGCCAAATGCCTCATTAAAAATCTTAGTGAGAAAACTCATTGGACAAAACTTAGTAAGGGAAAAAGAGTGCATTCAGACTACATGCCCATACACTAGCCTTCGTGAATACTCATGGCAAGCATCAAGGTATGCTGATCTTGAGGTGCTTTGTGAGTCTGAATTTGAGCAAGTAATCATCCAATGGCTTTGTTGAATAGCATCATTCTGGATCAAGTCATTGGACCAGCTGGAACCTTCATTACATCTTCAATTGTCACTCCTTCCACGTAAGAGTCTTCACTTGAGCTGATGCTGACTGAGTTCTTGGATCGAGTTTGCACTTCTAGATGGTTGAAATCGTCACTCGAGCTCAGGTTAGTCGAATCACTTGATCAGTTTTGGTCTTGGCTGTTTAGGATCACATCATTTGTGCTTAAGAATTGTTCTTAATTCTTTTCATGACTAGTGTTATGGTTTAGATCCCTAATTTCCTAATGAATTCCATGAACTTGATGTCCTTTTCCATTTGATTTTACATCGCTTAGTACTTAAATTGTTTATTCGCAATCTCTACAATCATTTTGTTTGTCTTTTTTTAAATTTGATTGATAGATTGATAGTGTAACAATTTGGTTCTCGTGGATTTGATCTCAAAAGTACTACTTTTTTTGCTGTACACTTGTACTAGGATGGGTTAAAACTTGTGTCATCAAGGAGGATGATGAAGATAAAGGGGGAAAGGAGGAGCAAAAGAATAATGAGAATGAAGAGGAGGAAGAGTATAGGGTGGATTAGGAAGAGAAGTAGAAGTAGGAGGAAGAAGAGGAAGAAAGAGAAGGAATAGAAGAACAAATAAATTAAAATTTCATGAGATTTTCTCATATATTATGTATAAACTGATGGTTTTATACGAAAAAAATCTATAGTTTTAAAAAAAGGTTTTAACTTTGATTTTTTTTACTAGAAGGGAAGAGAATGAGTGAAGAAGAATAATATAAAAATTAAATAAAAAAGGTATAATGAAAAATAATATAGAAAATATGTCCAATATTGCTCTACCTAGAGTTATATACTTTTCACTTAATTATTAAATAACATTTATGGTCATTTCTGCTTATTCATGAACAAAAAAACAGGTGCATGATATTATATTGCAATTTGCAAATGAGCCATAAAGAAACAAAACCATTCAATTATATCACTCATATCAATTAGATCATAGATTAAAATATTGGTAGAATTCTATGCAGAAGACAGATTATTCATGACCAGCACCAGTAGAGCTTTAACCACCTCTTCACTGAGGTACACCAACTTAACTTCTCTTGTACATATCATTACATGTTTTCGATTATGTTTGCTGGTCTACGATCCTTTTTCATTCTTTTATTTACACAAGGGACTGTGTGATTTAAGTTTAGGAGAGAATTCTAAACAACGTTTGATCATGTTTTCTTTGTTCTTATTTTTTGTTTTCATGCATTCATATAAGTTTTGATCATGCATACATGTAATGCATAGAAAATCACAAAAAAATTGGTCAAATTTTATAAAAAATTACAAAAATAGAGTGTAATGTAGCTTGTACCTATTTAGGATCGAGTCTAGTTATGTATTGGGGATAACAATGATTCCACCTCGCAAGCCTACTGATTTTTGTGCTAAATTCACTGCCCCGATTTAGTGTTGTTTGCTGCTTGCTTTCTGGTCTGAAGTGTAAGACTGCCCCATGCTAGGAATGTTTAGTTTGTGTATCATAACTTTGCTGGATTTTGCTGTGATTAGACGCCACTCCTAGCTAAGTGATAACCTGAAATGAATGCTTAATTATCAAGTCTATGCATTGAGTTTGAACTTATGGATCACAAAATACTCGGATTTCCTTTCACCATCTGCATCTAACATGTTAATTTGAGTAGACTCCCACTTAGACCCTTACCTCTTTTCAAACCCTGCATTGTTTGTTGTGTAACAGTGAGGCCTATTTTTGGTCTAATTTTGGTATAAAGTGTTAGGTGAGCGCCGACAGGGACAAGGTTTCATGTAGTATCTGGTTCATGATTTTTGAATCAGACTAGGCGTAGGTTGTTTACGGGTATGGGATACTTGTTTACTATGATTAGGAAAGGAATGAAGATATGAATAAGGGCATGAGTTAAAGAATCTAAGGGGAGAAAGAGCACAAAACGTATGAATGTTCTAGTAAAAGGTTTTGGGAAATTAAAATTCAGAATTGGATTCTAAGAAAAAAAAGAAAAAAAAAGATAAACAAAGCTTGGAGGTGTTAAAAGTGAAAATAAAACCATAGTTGTTATGTGTTATGATCCAAAACTGGTAAAAGAGTTGAGTTAACACCTTTCCTTAGATTAGCAATGCAAAAGAAGTTTCTGAAGTTGATCTTATTGAGCGTTTGGCTGAAAGAAAGAAAAATCTTCCTGGTTTAAAAGGGTAGAATTAGGATTGGACTTTGGGATTTAGAATGAATAAGTTTTGAGCTCGAATTGTAGGCACTGGGTAGTTGAGACCTTGTTTCTGTATGCATTTGTTGGTTCTCACCTTTAGCCTTATGCTAAAGTTTATTCCATGAGTGATCCTTGTGCAGATTTGATGAACCAATACGTTGAAGAGATCATTTTAATCTCTTAGACCATCCTTTCGCCAAATGAGTTCTTACAAGATGCATAGCTTGATTCACGGTTTGGATTGAATTAAATGTTAAAAAGAGTGGTGTATTTGAATGCAATTGTAGGTTGAGCTTTGACTTAGATTGAACTGTGATCAGCATGGCTAATGTTTTCAGAGTATGAATTGTTTAGTACTGCAGCCTAGAACATCAAAACATGACATTGAGTTTAGCACTCAAATCAGCTTGCTTTGGTTTTGAATCCCCGTTAAGAGACCTCTTCTTTGAATTTGTATGTGTCTGTTTGCTTGAGGGCAAGCAAAGAATAAGTTTGAGGGAGTTGATATATATGATTTTTAGCATATTGTAGGAGTCACATTTAGCCATTTTCTGCATGCATATCTACTACATTCACAACATTTATGAGTCCAATTAGCTTCACTCATTTGAATTAGCACGCATATCGTATTTAAGGAGTTTGAGGTACTTAAGGCACAAAAATAGAGTGTTCAGCACTTGGAGTCGGACTGGAGCAAAGGAGTGCCATAACAGAAAAGACACCCTTGACAAGGTCGAGCTACATATCAAGACAGACACCCCAGACAGTGTCGAGCTCCATATCAAGACAGGCACCCATGGTGAGCTCGAGTCCGCAAACACCCCAGGTGTGCTCGAGTCTGCAGACACCCAGGTGAGCTCGAGTCTGCTGCAACCCCAGGTGAGCTCGAGTCTGATACCCCAGGTGAGCTTGAGTCTGCTGACACCCCAGGTGTGCTCGAGCTTGTTTTTCCTCAAGACGCACTCGGACATGACCTGGAGTTTTGGATACATGCATTGCTATAGATCGAGTGAGTTTACACCTTGGGCTGTAACTTTCTTGTGATGGCCCTTTTTTAGCGTTTGGATCAAGCTTGATGTTGAGAACCACTTTACTCTGGGTCTTTTCTAATCGGCCTAATTCAACCTAGGGTTGTACCAAGTCTACTATATTTTTCTAATTTTTCTATTCGAATCTATCTAGTTTTTATCTCATTTTTTTATTCTTTTTCATGCTCAGCAGACATTAGCTCTTTGTAATTCCAGAATGAAT
This sequence comes from Lepidium aucheri, assembly GCA_900406435.1. Classification (NCBI taxonomy): domain Eukaryota; kingdom Viridiplantae; phylum Streptophyta; class Magnoliopsida; order Brassicales; family Brassicaceae; genus Lepidium; species Lepidium aucheri. Next base: position 23,296 of record OVBA01000160.1, on the reverse strand, counting down.
CTTTCTGATTTGGGTTTTACGTTTTATGCAATTCAATTTTATATTCAGCGTCGATTGCAATATTCATTCGATTTTATCATCTATGTTATCCAATATTGATTTCGTGTTTAGCGTTAATTTTATGAATTCGGAGTAGTTACCTAGGTCTCTTGAGGATGAGTTAGATCAATGTGAAGCTTAGGTTTTCTAGGTTGCTTCAGGTTAGAATTGTTAGGATCTCTTTTGTTTTGGTGCGTTAATTACTAGCTCTATTCTGATCAACTGGAGCTTGTTCTGAGACGCTCTAGCATCTTATCGGTGTTTGATAGAGCCTCTGACTGAACAACTTCAAGGATTTACACACTCGGCTCGAGGGATCGAATGTCCGAGGTGTGAATTGGCTCTAAGTGGGTTCATCATTTATGCCAAGTAGATTATAAAACACCTATGGGGATAGGGTATGTTAGTAGTCAACTTGAGCTTGTTTGCCACGAGAGTGGATTCATTATTATCGTTCTCGCTGCCTAGAGATTAGCTTTATTGAGTGTTGTGAAGCGCCTAGTTTGCTTAAGAGTCACACTGATCCGTGACGCTCACTCCTCATGAACCTTTTTTCTTACCTTGCGTTAAATTCACTCTTGATTTTGCTGTTTATTGCTTTGCTTTAATTTATTTGTTATTGCTGATTGATTTGTTCACTTTTATTTTAAGTTCGATCTAGGTTGTTAGACAAACCACACTTTGATTGGCTTGAATTAGGATAGTTGACTGCATTCTGAGTGAAAACTACATTTCCAGTTGGATTGACACCTATTATACTACATCGACACATTAGTGTAATAGGATTTGAAAACCTGAGTAAAATACTGTTATCACTGACTGATCTACTCTATGAGTAATCTGGGAGAGATGACTCGCAGTTATCCAAGCGTCCATTTGCCAAGATTTTCCCTTTTTCGCTAGCAATATCATCATCAAACTCTGAAGGCAAAGTCTCATCGGAACTAGAGCTAGAACTAGATTCCTCTGATTCAACTCTCACTGTTTTCATCTTGGCAAAATTATGTAATCGACAAAAAATAAAGCTACAACATCTTGGCAAAGCAAACTGATTAAAAGAAAGACATCACAGTGGGAAGTTACTTTTTCAGCAATTTGGAGCGAGTAAACGTGAATTCTAAAGAAAGTCATGTGGTATTTATAGATATTTTGCTGGAAGCCAAAACATCGCGCAATAATGACCTACAAGTAGCATATAAAACCGCAAAAGGGACCAATAGGAAGATGATGCGTAGACCAAAAATTCTAGAAGCAAGTTATTTTTCTAAGTCGAAAAGTCTGAGACAATTTTTTGAGTCTAAGGGGGACAAATATTAGAGATGGATCCGAGATCCTACTTTGGTTCACGGGCAACATGTGATATCAAGTTCATTAAGTCATTAACTCGACAAAATGATTGAGATAACATCTCGGTCATTAAAAGATTACTCGGCAAAACCTCCTTTTCAGTTATCCATCTTATCTTGGAATATTAAGATATGTATTTAGAAAATATTCTATAAGGTATTCTAATTGGGTATTAGGTTAAACTTACACACTTGTATAAATACTTGTACCTATGTTAATGAGAAGTCACTCTTTTCCCAAATCTCTTTATGGTATTAGAGCAGTGAATTTTGTAACCTAATTCTACCGCCTCCTTTTCTTTGCTCATGTTTTCTCATTCTCAAACCATATATTCTACCTTCTCTTTTACGCCATGAGTGACGCTACTGTCCAAGGCAATCCTTCTACTTCTACTAAGATCTCTCCTTATACTTTATATCCCTCTAATAACCATGGCACTCTCATCACCCCTGTCACTCTGCGTCGAGATAACTATTCTGAGTGTACAACCAAAATCTCCAATTCTATTTAGGCAAAGCAAAAGAAAGGCTTCATCGATGGAAGTATTATCAAACCAACAACAGTACCCGAGCTCTCCATGTGGACCACAACTAACTCCATGATTGTTGGATGGATTTGTATGTTAATTTATCTAGCCATTTGATCAACTGTGACTCATGTTCCTGATGCACAAAAGTTTTGGGAGTCTGTTAAAAGACGTTTTTCTGTACATAGTGGTGTTCGTTGTCATCACCTTGAGGATATCATCACTAACTGTAAACAAGGAGATTAATCGGTGATTGAATATTTTGGGCGCTTGTCCAAATTATGGGAAGAAATTTAGAATCTGAGAACAAGACGATCATGTACTTATGAAGTTGCAATCGATATCAAAAAGGAATATGAAGATGCTAAGGTTCAAAAATTCCTCTTTGGTTTGGATGATTCATGTTTTGGAACAGTACACTCTTAGATAATTAACCAAGATCCTCTTCCAGACTTGAATGCGGTGTATTCCCTAGTTATTCAAGATGAACTATAGCAGCTCACGGTTCACAACAAAGAAATGTAACTGATGTTATTGGCTTTCATGTTCCACCAGAGCCTCATTAGACTATTGTTGTTATTAGTCGTAATTAAGATGTAAATCTTTTTTGTACTCACTAAAAACGCAGCGGTCATGAAGCTACCGAGTGCTTTCTCCTACATGGTTTTCCAGAGTGGTATTTGGAGCAACAACACTGACATGGGTTTTCTCTACTTCACATGGCAGAGAAGGCCGATCCGGCAACAATTCCAACCGTGGGCGTGGTCGTGTGAACTCTGTCCGTATCGCCTTTTATTCTACTACAACCATCGGGATGTCAACATCTGATCAAGTGGCTCAGTTGAATCAACTACTACAAAGCCAACACGCCAATATCACGACCGAGAAAGTGTTAGGTAAACCTATGATCATTGATGTTATACTTGATACAAGTGCTTCACATCATATGACTGGCAACAAGTCATTACATGGAGATGTTAATTCAACTCCTTCTTTGAAATCACTTTGCCTGATGGGAGACGTTCTCGTGCAACACATACTAGCACGCTAAAGATTTTCATTCATTGAATTTAGTCAATAAGTCTGATTTTGATTTTGAAAATGGGTCATGTGATGTTTGTTATCGAGCAAGCAAACTGGTAATGGTTAATTTCAAAGTTCTAATAAAGCTTACACACCTTTTGATCTAATTCATTGTGACATATGGGACGCTATAGAACTTTATCACCGTGTGGTTCAGCATTTTTTGACAATTGTTGATGATAATTCTCGAGTTGTATGGGTGTTTTTGATGTTATAAAATTTGAGGTGGCTCAGTTAATACAAGATTTTGCTCAATGGCTACCCGACAATTTGGTAAATGTGTAAAGGCCATTCGGTCGGACAATGGAGGTGAATTCATGTTCTTATCAAAGTTTCTAAAACAAAAAAGAATTCTACATCAAACATCTTGTGTTGACACTACACAACAAAATGGACATGTGGAGAGAAAACATAAACACATTCTAGATGTTGCAAGGTCGTGTCTCTTTCAAGCAATTCTTCCTGTTCGTTTTTGGGGGAGAGAGTGTTTTATCGGTTGCACCTCTAATCAATCGAACTCCAACAACGTTGCTTGAAGGCAAGACTCCTTATGAAATACTACATGGAGCTGCACCGACGTATGATTCATTGTGTGTCTTTAGTTGTCTTGTCTACGCCCATTATAGGTCGAGAGGCAAAGATAAGTTTGGTCCACAAAGTCGTTGATGCTTGTTTATTGTTTATCCTATTGGTAAAAAGGATTTGAAGCTGTTTGATATAGAAAATGAGGAGTTTTCTACAGTCGTAATGTGGTATTTCATGAGGATCAGTTTCCCATACTTGAATCACCAATGCTCCCTACATGTATTTCTCCATCGCAAGGCAATGATATCTTTGATGATATAACACCGGTCAATGTTTTGGTTACACCTTCACCCACATTGCCACAAAAAATAACTACACCTACTACTGGTACACTCGCAATACTTGAGCAAATCGAAATGGTTGAGCCAGTTGCTCCCATAGAAAATTCTTTACCACCAACGCATGTACTACCTGATATTAATCCTCCCAAACCAGCTTCTCCTGGGTTACTAGAATTAATGGGTTGTCACCAAAGAACTAGAAAACCGTTAGTGCTTTGAAGAACTTCTTGACAAACACAGTACACCTCACGCCATAATCATCTCTCTCTATCATTGACCTACTCACGGACTCCTATAACACGACTCCAAGTAAGGTAATGTATCCTATCCCGGATTATATATCTAACACTTTGTTCTCTCCTAGCCATAAGGCATTTTTGGCAGCAGTAGCTGAGGGTTGTGAGCCTACGTCTTACAAGGAAGCTTGTCTTGATCCAATTTGGAATGATTCTATGTCTGATGAACATACCTCGCTACAACACAATGACATATTGGTCGAGAAAACTCTTCCACTTGGAAAGAAAGCTATAGGAAGCAAGTGGGTATATCGAATCAAGTATCACTCTGATGGTTATATTGCTTGCCACAAGTCTCGCTTGGTTGCATTGGGCAATCGATAAACAGAAGGCATTGATCCCACTAACACATTCGCTCATGTTGCAAAACAATCCACGATAAGGATTCTACTTGATATAGCTGCCATAAAATATTGGGAAGTTCACCAAATGGATACCGACAATGGTTTCTACGTGGTGACAGACGAGAAGGTTTACATGAAGCATTCTATAGGTTTTGAAAGCAAAGATCTAACCAAAGTTTGTCGTTTGAAGAAATCCATTTATGGCCTGAAACAAGCTCCATGATGTTGGTTCTCAAAACTAAGCACCCCTTTACTCGCCTATTGTTTTAAGAAAAGTCAAGCGGAAACTTCCCATTTCTCTTATATCCTCGATGGTGTCTCACTACATATTCTAATTTATGTTGGTGATTTCATAGTGCCTGTCAATGATCTTTCTATCTTACAGAAGTTCAAGACCTATCTCAATAAATGTTTTCATATGAAGGATTTGGACAAGTTAAAATATTTCTTGGGTATTAAAGTTGCAAGAAATGAGGATGGATTCTTCTTATCTTAGAGAAAGTATGCTTTAGACATCATTTCTGAAGCGGGTTTGCTTGTAGTCAAACCTTCTCTTACACCAATAGAGCCAAACCATAAGCTCTCTACAATTACTAGTCTGCCACTTGTTGATCTTTAACCGTATAGGAGACTTTTTGCTCGTCTTGTATACTTGACATTTACTCGCCCATAGCTCTTGTATACATTGCATATTTTTTCTCAATTTATGCAACATCCAATTGAGGCACATTGATATGCTCCTCTTCGGAAAATCCGATATCTTAAGGGAACACCAGCCCAAGGTATGATGCTCCGCTCATATTCCAATTAACACCTCACTGCATATTGTGATGCAGATTGGGGAGATTTTCCTTTAACAAGGTGATCTCTTAATCCTTATGTCAATCTCCTTGGCAATTCCCCGCTCTAATGGAAGACAAAGAAGCAAGAAACAATCTCCATGTCATCTGTTGAAGTTGAATATCGACCGATGGCTTATGCTTTGAAAGAGCTAAAATGACTCAGGAACTTCTATCCACCTTTGGTGTTAGTCATGATAAGCCAATGACTCTTTACTGTGATAGCAAATCGGCGACACATATAGCATCCAATTCAGTCTTCCAGGAACGCACAAAGCATGTAGAAAGGGATTGTCACTTTGTAAGAAATGTTGTCACAACAAAGCTAATTAAAACCTAGCATTTATCTACACATGAGCAACATGCAGACTTATTTACGAAGGTTTTATATCCACCCCAGTTCACGTATTTGTTATCCAAGTTGGGAATTCGAGACATCTCACGCCAACTTGAAGAGGGGGGTATTGAGATATGTATTTAGGAAATATTCTATATTGTATTCTAATTAGGTTTTAGGTTAAACTTACACACTTGTATAAATACTTGTACCTATGTTAATGAGAAGTCATCTTTTCCCAACTCTCTTTACGGAACAGAAGAACTCGGCTGACACGTCATCAGGAAGAGAAATGGAAATAAACTTCTTTCATGATGGAATATTTCTAAAAATCCCACAATCTTCTAGATAACATTAAATCTTAAAGGAAAATTTAATATTTCCTATTCTAGATCAATTGTAACTGCATCTATCCATTATAAATAGAGGAGAATGTCTCCACAAAGGGACCATATTTTTCATAATTCACACTCAAGTAACACAAAGCAACTCAGCTCTTTAGCTCTCTGAACCATTCTCTTTACTACCTTACAAACAGAATCCATACCTATCTTTCCTCTTAAATCTCAGAGTTGGATGTTGAATCTTTGTGCTAGATCCTACTAGAACTTCAGTTATCGAAGAGTAAAAACCAAGTGGAAACCACAAGTTTCAAATTAGGACGCTAACAAGTTTTTGAGATCAAAAGTTCAAATGATTCATGAACTTATTTATCTCAACAACGTTTAACCAAATCCGTGGAACATCCGTGGAACCACTTATCTTAACGTAGACAGACTCAAAACTTGTTATCTTGCTCCAATGAGGATAAACGAAAAAAATTGGAACAGAAAGCTCTTCTCTTGAATAATATGGGTATGATTGATAGCATGTAAATGACCATTTATAAACAAAAACTTTATTTTACTGTCAATTAGTAATTTTCTAAAAGTTAGTGATTAAAGAATAATGATTAAAAGAGACGATTAAAATGATCATTTAGATTTATTAGGGAGCATTTGAAAATAGACGTATATATGAATGTTTAGACGGTTGTTTACATTTTGATCATCGTTTATGAACAAAAACAATAAATAATAAATATTAATGATTATCGGTTTAATTGAATCGAATAATTTAGAGTTAATTAATATTAACTAAAATTAAACCTCTATGAGTAACCAAAGTCAAACCTATATGAATAACTGCAAACATCTATTGAACGATTGATTATATTATTGAATGTTGTAAATCTTCTTCAATATTCATGGATAGATCATAGATGAATGAAAAGTATATTTAATCAGAGGAATAGTCATTTTGATATTTACTAAAATATTATTTTGAAACTAATAATTGTGATCTATAGATTTATTTTATAGTATTAATGTTTTAACAGTGCATAAATTCCAAAATAATTATTTGAATACAATTCTATTTACTAACTTTTATATATAAATGCAATGTCACCAATCAAGTTTAACCTTGTAATAATATTTGTACAAAATTATTTTGCCAATCTCTTTGAACCACGCATTTTCAAGGGGTCTTTTTCGTTTCAACAACTTATATTTATTAATCGTTTTCAACTGTTTTTTTTTTCAAACAGAGTCACCAAAAAACCCTAAGAGTTTAAGTAGATCTCAAACTTGAAGATTCAATTTCTTATTTACGGTTTGTATACAAATTGAATAAACACAAGTTTTGAGTAACAAAATTCACACTTTGTTCTTGGTTCAATTCGGGGAGTTTTCATTTTCGTCATGGTGACAATCCATGCACCCCTTAGTATATTTTACTTCTAGTTTGATCATGAAAGATTGTTATATTTTTTCTCTTTAAGTGTATATATATATATATATATGAAAGAATACTTAGAAGGTTTAGGATTTAGATAGGGTTTAGGTACTTTTGTTATGGTGGTTTTATAAAAAAATTGGAGAATTTTTTTAATCAGTTTTTATAAATGGCAATCATCATTCTAATTACATCATTTAGAAGGTGGATACCGTAAAAGCTGCTACTGATAATCTAGTTTTTTTTTCGGTAAAAAGGATGGTTGTTTGATATCAAAATAACAAAGAGAAAAATTTTGTTTCTAAAACTTGAAATTGGTGACTCCGGCCATAATATCGTACTAATCGTTTGATACATAATGATATGCTTAAAATAATCCAATTATTAGCTACTGATTTTATAAGAATCTAATTACGTCATCAATTGATCAATTTTAAGGATATACCATTGAGAATTCTCCATATATAATTATGGCTAATAATTTCTTTTATTTATATTTGGATGTCTCCATAATTAAGCACATGGAATTTCAAAAAAGTGCCATAAATGCCAAGCCACTTCAGCCTACAGTTTTACTTTACTCAATAATTAGTTTTTTTGGTTTTATGATTTTTTTATTTATTTTACCTCGATAATTAGTTGTAATATTATATAAATACTTTAGTCGTTAATATCGTTTTATAAAATTATGATGAAGTCTATTTTATTTGATTGTAATATAACAAGCTATGTTGTCATGACAGTTGTCCCAGTGAATGATTATGTAGTTGATTAATTATATATATATATATATATATTGAAAGGAAGTTGATTAATTATATATATATATATATATATATATATTGAAAGGAAGTTGATTAATTATTAGAGACAAGAGTTGTATTTTGCTCGAAATATAAACTTTCTGAAAATCAATTAACTTTGTTATCATTTAAAATATAATTGAAGCCTCTTTAAATATGTTGTTCGGAACCATGGCCAAAATATTAGGGATCGATTAAAGGAAATATATGTACATTACATAGCAACAACTCCGAAGAATGACCAGTTTTTTTAATTTATCCTGAAAAAAAATTGTGATGTAAACTTTTTTTATATATTTTCTGTTTAACTTCTCATGCTTTAAATTTTAAATGGTCTTCCAATTTTTGAGGTGGCTTTCACAAAAATTTGATATATATTTTTCTGACAAAAAAATATAGCAATAAAATTGACACATTTATTTTATGTCCATAAATTATTATTTTGGTATATTCCGAAATTTTCATCGACCCACAGGCCATAGTCATAAATCTATTCCAATCAAATAATTTTCTTTCAAAAATACATTGTTTAATAGCTGATTAAATTATCTTTTTTTATCAACATTGAATCATAACTGACCGATCCATAAAATTAAATAATATGTCTATTATTAAAAAATAATAGATATATATATATATATACTATAAATAATAATACATTTACTGCTATCAGTGTTATATATATTATTAACAATCATACATTTTCCCACTTTTTTACTAAAACACCAATAGTTAACTAATAATTTCCATTGAGGGAAGTTAAATAAAGAGAAAAATGCAAATGGTAATTATAAAACCAGATATATATATATATATATTATGATTATAATAGAGGAATAAAAAACTATGAATTCTCCAAGTCGTATCCTACATATCGAACCACATACAATGTGTCAAAAAGAGAATGGCAGGCTGGATTTTGTTATCAAAAAAGTATTACTTATTTAATCAATAATTACTATGATTAATAATAGAAAGAAGATGAGAGAATCCACGTGCACACAAACTTCGAAGTTTTATTTACTTTTCTCCTTTTTCTAATCGCATGTCATTATCTTTGTTTTCGCTTCGTAATTGGTTTGTTGTTTTATGACAAAATCCAATACAGTAAGCTTTATTTTATCCGCTTGATGTGGATAAACACATTTTTCGACTATTTCAAACATGTCAACCGACTACGCATACGGATTGTTTATTTTCGCTACTACGACCATTTTAAAGGACGTCTATTTTCAGGGACCTAAATTTACACACTAACAAAAGACAAAATAAATAATAATAAAAAAATCATATTGTCGTGAGTATAAAATTAACAGTAGAGTTCAATTGTGTTAAGACTAATTACTCCTTAAATTGAAAGAATTGGATGACTCACCTTCTCTTTCTTATATTTCGAAATCTAAAAGAAATTTGTTGATATTTTTTGTTTTTGCGAGTTTACAGTCTCCAACAATTATATGGGTTTCAACAATTATATTGAAGAAAAGTGATTTGTTGGGTTTGTTGTTCTAATTTCAGAAAAAATAGAATTGGTGATTTTTTTTCTGGAAATTTTCACTATCAAGTTATAAATTTGCAAGAGACAGGTTGGATTTGTAGATTCCATCACGGAATCGAAGCCTTGTAGTAGGATTGTGATTTCTTTGGTATTTTTTTTGGAGATTCTAGCTTAAATTTTTAACAAGAACCATAGCTAGGGTTGAAGGTGTGTTTTGAGACATTCACAAAGAAGATGATGATGAGTATACGGAAAACAAGTATCAAAAACGAAAACTAATAAATTGTCGACAAATTTGTGTATTTGCGGTAAGTTATGTAATTGCAGTAAAACTTCATGTTAGATGTAAAGATAATATGAGCTGGTGTGTGGTAACAAAGATATGAGGTTCCAAGCGAGAATTCGCAAACAGAAGGCAGTCACAACGAATCTATACAAGAGTTGATGACACATACAAAAAGACAGTAAACATTGTCTTGCAATCAGAAAATATACAGAGTCCAGAGTAAATTATTTGTTAGATGCAACCATATGTGTTAGCTTGAAATGTATATATTAGCTGCAAAATTATGTCAAAAAGATGCCGGGTACAAAAGAGCAAGAGTTTACAAAATGAAGCACGCTTACACAGTAAAAGACATATAAGTAAGCATAACACTGGATGATCGCAAAGTTGTTTTACACAAATGCAAAGAGCCATCTCTTGCAATGGTACTCATGCTTGTCCATCTCTTTGCACTTTCCTTGAATCATCTGCAACATGTGTTCGACCTTCTCATTGTTTTCTACATTGAACCACATCAGGTCTTTTTCTTCAGGACAACATGTTATGGTGATATGATGGACTGGATATTACCTTATAAATGAGATTGTAACATATAAATAGATGCAAAAACATATGAATAAGTGCAAAACATATAAATAGGTGCAAAAAATATAAATAGGCACAAAAACGTAATATAACTGCAAACACTTAATATTATCACATAACTTGTTCCTTAAGAACCCTAGATTCTAGATAAAGTACCCTGACATATACGTTAGCTGCAAAAATATATGTTAGATGTAAATATATATAGTGGTTGTAAAACTTCACATTAAATATAAATATATATAGTTGCTGCAGAAACAATATGAACTGGTGTGTGGTAACAAAGATATGAGGGTCTAAGCGAGAATTCGAAAATTGAAGACAGTCTTAGCGAATCTATGCAAGAGTTGCAAACACTATATATAGCTAACTAAACTTTTTGCATATGATGTTAAACATTATCTTGCAATCAAAAAATTTACAGAGTTTGCAGTCAGTTATTTGTTAGATGTATACGTATTTGTTAGCTGGAAACATGTATATTAGCAGCAAAATTATGTAAAAAAAGATTTTACAAAATTATGTAAAGGACAAGATTTTACAAAATGAAGAACGCATACACAGTACAAACTAAATAAAAAAATGCAAAAACTTTGTGGAGATGCAAAATAAAAAGCTATGTGCAACCGTTGGAATCATGTAATTACACAGTTATGTGGTTATCAAGTCTTCATCTCCGGCTACAGAGAAGTCGAGTGAAAATAATGGACTCCTCGTTAAACTACAAATAAACTTTTTTATAGTTATTACATATATAAGTGTGCAAAATAAATATATATTAGTTAATTAGATTATTTGAAGTCAACTGATTCGTTTGCATATACCATTGGAAACAAGGTGAAGAACTTGTTGCTTAAACTCACAATTGCAGAACACCAAAACCCATACCACACCTAGAAATTAAATTAAATCAGATTCTAAAGCTTATCACCAGATAATACCAAAAAGTCAACCACACCTATAGTCAAAATCTAAAAATCAAAAAACAAATCTTAGCCTTTTCACACATTCTGAAAAACGAATCGGAAAATCCAAAAACAAATCTTAGACTTTTCACAACACAAACCCATAAATTCATCATTTAAGATTGAGTCATAAAGATTCAATTCTACCTCTTCTCTTTCAAAATCAAACTCCATAACTCATCATCATCACAAACCCAAATGAAAAATTGATACACGATACACAAACAAACAATGAAGATTTTAGAATACAAATATTTAGGCTTTGTAAAAGAATCAAAAGAAGATGTGAAAAAATAGAAGCGATTTCTTGAAGAGAGAATAATATCGATGGAAAGAGAAGAAAGGAGAGAAGAAAGGAAAGAAGAAAGGAGAGAAGAAATGAGAGAGAATAAACTTATCTAAATTGAAAAGGGCACAAAAGTAAAGAGGAGGTGTTACAGTAACATATGTTTTTAGCTAAAAATCTAAAACTAAATACTAAAACTTTTCCTGCTCGTTACTATAATTTCTCTATTTTATATAGGCGTTATCATTGTCGCTCAAAAATACAACGACAACTTAACACGGTCACAATGATACGATATTACTCTTATTTTTACGGCATCCGTTTTTGTATACATCACATTTGTAATTATCTTTATTATTAGAACATTGGCGACCTTAGACTATGTACATTGGTTTGTATATTCAATATTCTCCACATCAATTGTTAGAAAAATTTATTCAATATAGCAAATTCTAACCATTGTAACTAGTCTTAAAAAGAATATGCTCTACAAGTTGTCTAATTTTAAGACCTCCTGTTATTAATGGTTATGTTCTGGAAGAGAATTCCCTAAAGCTACATATATTATTTTTTTTGTTAAAAGATCTTTATATTAAAAAAAATTTATAGAGGGATACATCAAAATTACAAAAACAATAATATAACACTAAAAAAGATTTAAAAATAAGAAGTCAAACTCGTTCCCTAATAAATTGAGAAAACTTAATCTAAGCCCACAAAAGCTGTTCTTGGAACTCTAGCACAAAACCCTAATACCACCGCCGACCGAGAACTAAGTTGAGGTCTTTCGCCACCTACCGCCAGAAAGCCCAAAACCTCACCACAGAAAGCCACATTCAAAACCTCCAACCTTCAAGGAGTCGAAGAGAAGACACAGAGAAGTATACCCCGGAAAAGGCAAGAGAAAAGCAGAATTGCCCATGAGAGGCATTTTCAAGACCCCTAACCTCCTTTACCAAGAGCTTATTCAGGAGAAGCGGAATAGAATCGTCACTGTAGACCATTTTTAAAACTCATGGTCGTCCTCAAAGTGACAAGTGTACTTAATGATCCACCTACATAGCCCATTTTTAACTCATCAATTTACCAAACCATGCTGGCGAGACTCGCCATCTACCACCTCTTTGCATGACGAAGACAAACAAAACCTTAGGCGAAGGTTTGCTGGTAAGATGATTGAAAACCTACACGATTTACTGGTCTTATCCTCACTAGAAATAGATCTGCAAGACTCCACCACAAACTTCTACCAATGAGCCACTACATCTTCGACACGAGGACTAGAGATCTGTCACCAAAAAGAATCAAAGAAGAATCCTTATCCAGCAAAGAGAAATGTCATGCAAGAAAAGGAAGAGTAGTAAACAAAAAATAAAAAGAAGAGGTTCTCTCTTGCGGCCATCAACGAGAAACAGCAATGGTCAAAAGGGAAAAAAGGTAAAGAAAAAACTGATGACTAAATCTTCTGTTTTTGAAAAAGAAAATTTTCAAAAGCCTAAAATCCGGATTGTTCTATGTCTTCCAGCTATGTTAAATTTAAGTTTATATTTTCTTATAGCAAGATCTGTTTAACTTTTGTAACTGTGAAAACTAATCTAAGATTCAAAGATAATCGAGCTTGCAAAACTTGAAAGAGATAGACACAAGGCGATTTAATGAGTTCAGGTTTCAATGAGAAACCCTACATCTCGCCGGAACATAGTTTTAGAATCCACTATCAACAATGAGCACAAAACTTAGCTGATTATAAGAACTTGAAACCTTAAGAATCACCCTTCTCAGCTCTTTCTGTGTCTCTCAACTATCTCTTTCTCTCTCTTAATCCTCTTTTACTGTGTTACAAATCAATCTCTCACCAAACCCATTATATATCTGCTCTTAGAATCAAAGCCTTTGACTACCTAACTACCCAACGGAATTAAGAAACATATAAGGAGAAGAATCCAGCTCTGGTGCTACTCCACTCTGCTTCGTCCTCGCCTGGATGTGAAGAGCGATGACGTGCTCGTTGTTGATTGGTCCTGCATCATCGAATCCCTTTTGCAGCTTGTTTTGAACCAATTTCAATTGTATTAAAATCCTAAACTGAGTTGCTCTAAACCGAGTAACTCATATGCTTTGAAACCCTCTTGTCGACATAGAAGCTTTCATACACTTAGAACATTATAAACTGATCTTGACTACATTACTTCAATTCTCCACCTTAGTCTTGATCATAACTTAGCTTGGTGGATTATTGTGCTCTTCACCAAGCACCTTCCTTGTTGTCTTTAATTTTTTGCAACATAAAGCAACTTGAGTGCTTCACTTAACTTGTATAATGGCACAACGTTTATGAATATGTCAGCCGGATTGCTTGCTGTAGGAATTTTCATAACTTGAATCATTCCCGCACTGATGAGTTCTCTTATCCGATGATACTTCACTACTACGTGCATTATTCTTTTGTGGAATACTACATTCTTAGATAGGTCAATGGCGCTCTGTGAGTCACAGTAGAATTTCACTCCTTCTTGTGGAAAACACATTTCTTCTGCTAATCCCTTTAGCCATACTCCTTCTTTTGCTGCTTCTGTCAGAGAGATGTACTCCGCTTTGGTTGTTAAGAGAACTACGATCCTCTAAAGATTATACTTCCAACTTATTACATTTTATCATGCTGTGAATACCATTCCTAAGATCGACTTTGTGTTGTCTCTGTCTGCTGCAAAATCTGAGCCACGGTACTTTTGATCACAAAGTCCTTGCTCTTCTTATAGCTTAAACCGACTTTTGTGCTTCTTTAATGTACCTAAGGACCCACTTTACTGCTTGCCAATCCTCCTTAAGAGGTTTACTCATAAACCTACTTATGAGACCCACTGGATATTCCAAGTCTGGTCTTGTTCAGATCATAGCATACATGATGCTACCTACTGCATTCTGGTATGGAACATTCTTCATGACATAACTCTGTGCTTTAAGTTCTTGCTCTATAACTGACTTTAGTTTGAAATGAGACCCGATTTGAGTGGACACAGATTTTGCCTGATCCATGCCGAAGTTGCTTAGAACTTTCATCAGACTCTATTGTGAAACCTTTAGAGTACCTGCACTTCTATCACAAAAAATTTGCATTCCAAGCACTTTTCTAGCATTTCCTAAATCCTTCAGTTCAAACTCAGAACCTAGAGCTAATTTTAGACTCCTTATTTCTTCTCTGTTAATAGAAGCTATCAAGATATCATCTACATACAGCAAAAGATATATGAAAGCATTATGTCCTAAGCACTTAAAATAAAGACAATTATCATATTCACTCCGAGAATAACCTTTTGAAAACATAAACTCACTAAACCTTTTATTCCATTGTCTAGGTGACAACTTTAGGCCATAGAGAGATTTATTAAGAAGACATGCCTTTTTGGGTGGTCTTTACTTATATACCCCTCAGGCTGTTCCATTATGATATATTCTTCCAATTCCCATGCAAGAACGCCGTCTTTACATCTAACTACTGCAACTCAAGATTAAAGTGAGTAACAAGAGAGAGAATATATCAAATGGTTATGTGTTTTACCGTAGGTGCAAATATTTCCTGATAGTCTACTCATTCCTTTTGAGAGTAGTCTTTGGCTACTAATCTGGTTTTGTGTCTCGGTTTTTAACCCTTTCTATTCCAGGTTTTCCCTTGAATATCCATTTGCAACCTATTGTCTTTTGATTTGTTGGTATGTTGATGTAGATCCATGTTCCATTTTTCATGAGATTGGAAACTCTTCATCTGATGCTTCTTTCCAGATTTTGCTGTCTACATCTTCCATTGCCTCTGAGTATGAGCTTGGTTTTTCTTTTCCTGCATCTTCAGTAAAAGATCAAACAAAAGCAAGAAGTTGATTTTCTTCTTCATCTACCTCGTCTTCACCTAGATCATAGTCCTAATATCTTGATGGAGGTGTTATTTTCCTTATGGTTCTATCAAGGACAAGTTGATAGTCTTGTGGTTGCTCACTTGTGTCACTAGTTCTATTCACTTCATCTACAGGATTTGGTTCCTGAATTTCTCCACCTTGCGGTTGAGTCTGGTGTTCTCTTTCTCTATCTTTTCCTACATCACTCAGATGCTTGTTAGTAATTGGTGTTGATGAGACTTTACTAACCTTATCATTCTGGAGATCTTTGTATGTTACATCTTCTCAGGAATGTAACATTTTTGCTAATTATGTCTTTTCTGTCTTCCAGTAGCCAAACTCTAAAACCTTTAACACCTTCAGGATATCCAGTAAATATTCATTTCTTTGCTTTGGGTTCCAGTTTTCCGTGTGATGATAGTACATAAGCTAGACATCCGAACTTCTTTAGCCTACTGAGAGATGGCATTGCTGAAGTCCACATTTCTTCTGGAATGTTGAGCTCAATAGCTGATGAGGGAGATCAGTTCATAACATACACCGCTATGAATACAGCTACAGCCTAAGTTTTTTTGAGAGACCACTTTCACTTAGCATAGCTCTGACTTTGTTCATTATGGTTCTGTTGAGTCTCTGTGTTACTCTATTTTGTTGTGGAGTGTAGGTGCAAGTTCTATGCATGACAATTCCTTCATCTTTGCAAAACCTGTCAAACAAAACATCGCAAAATTCTAAACCATTTTTAGTCCTTAACTTCTTTACCTTTCTCTCTGATTGTACTTCCACCATTCTTTTCAAGTCAACAAAACTTTTGAATGCTTCGTCTTTAGTCCTAAGAAACTGTATCCAAACTTTTCTTGTATAATCATGAGTAAACAAAATGAAATACTCACACTTCCCTAAACTTTGAGGAACACTTGGAGATCCCCACAGATCTGAATGGATATAGTCTAATTTGGCTTTGGTGAAGTGTTGAGCTTGTCCGAAACTTTTCCTGTGAGCTTTGCCAAACACACAGTCTTCATAGAACTTGATCTTGGTGATTTGATCTTTATCAAAACACCCTTTCTTCTGTAGTACTTGAAGTCCTTTGATACTGCGGTGTCATAGTCTGCTATGCTAGAGACAAGTAGTATTGTTTTGTTGATCTTCCTTGCTTTCTATTGATGCACACAATCCAGATACGTTGGCCCTAGCTTGAAGTATGTATAAGGTATGTCTCCTTAAACCCTTCATGATTGTAACACATCCTTTGAATATCTTTAGGACTCCATCTTTTGATTTAAACTCACATCCCTTTGTTTCAAGAGTTCCTAAAGATATATGGTTTCTGGAAATTCCTGGCATATACCTAGCATCATGCAACACAAAAGTAGTATTGTTAGCGTTAGTGAATCAAACTGAACAAATACCCTTTACCTCGAAGTAGGTTTTGTTGGCCATTCTGATTTTCCTGTTTGAGTAACTCTTAAAGTCTATAAACAGATCCTTTCTTGGTGTCATATGAAATGACCATCCAGTGTCTAAAATCCACTCATCCTTGTCCATATATGCGGTTTTGAAGTTAACCTCAGACACCACCAATCCAACTAGGTCCTTTGCATCATCCTTTGCTAAAGCCAATTCTGTTTCTTGGTTGTTATTTCTTCCCTTCTTTCTTTCAAGCCATTTGTAGCATTGTTTTTTGTAATGTCTTTCCTTACCACAAATCCAGCATTCTCCTTTCTTCCTTTCTCCGGATTTTGATCTAGATTTACTTCTCCCTTTTGTGAAACTGATTTTCTTGGACTCTGATCTTCCTCTGACCAGTAAAACTTCTCTATTTGATTTGCTGTTATGACCGGCTTTCTTGAGTTTCACTTCCTTAGCCTTAGCTGCTGTAACAACATCTTCAACACTCACTTTATCCTTACTGAATGTTATCGTTTCCCTTAGATGATCATACACTTCTAGTAGCAATCTAAGAAGTATAATAGCTTGAGCTTCCTCTTCGAGTTCTATTTGTAAATACCTAAGATCTACTACTAACTCCAAGAATCATTGACGTTTTGGTCAATAGTCTTACTCTCTTTCATCTCAAAAGAATATACCTCTAACTGTGAATTGATCCTATTCGGAAGGGAAGTTGGAAGATATAACCTGTCAAGAGCATCTATTACGTCTATTGAGGTAGTGCAGTTCTCGACCTTCCTCAATATTTGATCTGCTACATTCAAGAAGATAAGATTCAGAGCTCTCTCATCTCTATCTGATCTTGCTTCTTCCTCTTCAAGTAGCTTTTTCTTTTCTTTCAGTTTCTTTTCTTCTTCCTCTTCCTTCAGTTCTCTTGGAGTATACGGCTTAAAAACATCTTTCAATCCTTGTACAGTCAGGTTCATGATCATTTGTTTCTTCCACAAAACGTAATCTCCAATTCCATCAAATATAATGATATTCGTTTTGGTTTTGGTACATGTCATCGATTGACCTTCGATAACTCCACCTTCCTCTAAATCTTTCTTTTGCAGAATAGCCAACCTTGGCTCTGATACCAATTTGTGAAATCTAATCTAAGATTCAAAGATAATCGAATTTGTAGAACTTGAAAGAGATAGACACAAGGCAATTTAACGAGTTCAGGTTTCAATGAGAAACCCTACATCTCGCTGGAACATAGTTCTGGAATCCACTATCAACAATGAGCACAAAACATAGCTGATTACAGGAGCTTGAAAGCTTAAGAATCACCCCTCTCAGCTCTCTCTATATCTCTCAACTCTCTCTCTCTCTTAATCCCCTTTTACTGTGTTACAAATGAATCTCTCACTCAAAACCATTACATGTCTGCTCTTAGAATCAAAACCTGATCCTAACTGCCTAACTACCCAACAGAAATAAGAAACAGATAAGGAGAAGAATCCAGCTCCAGTGCTACTTCACTCTGCTTCATCCTCGCTTTGATGGTGAAGAGATGATGATGTGCTCGTTGTTGATTGGTCATACATCATTAACCGGATTCATACCAAATCCTTTTTGCGGCTTGTTTTGAACCGATTTTCAATTCTGTTGAAATTCCAAACCGAATGGCTCTGAACCAAGTAACTCATATGCTTTGAAACCCTTTTGTCGACATAGAAGCTTTCATACAGTTATAACATTCTGAACTAATCTTGACTACATTACTTGAGTAACACACTAAATATGGAAATAGATAAGCGATTTTATCATTTTCATTACTCATTCCGATAGAAGTTTAAATAAAAAAAGTGTATGAGGTAGAATAGTGGAAATGACGTCTGATTTTACAAAAAAAAAAGAGTGTATTTTAGTATTGTATAAGTGGAAACAAAACGTGAAAAAAGTTTTCTGGTGATTCGTAGACACAGTAAACAAGCCTTTTGGAGTAGCATACCCGTCATCAATCAAAAATATGGAACCCACAGATTAAAAGAGGGCATGGGGCCTAGGACAATGTCAACTGGAGTGTTAAGAGACTTTCCCATTTACGATCTAAGCAAATTTTATATTTTTATATACTTCTTTTTTGATAAATAATTTAGTTGGAGATATATTTGTTGATGAACGTAATTATAATTTGTTTTGATAAGTATTCTATAGATCAACAATTACAAAATAATAATTACAAAAGAAAAACCATGTTACCAAAAGACATTATAGATCCAAACCATAAAGTCAGTTTTCTTTCTCTTAATAAAAACTAAGAGGGGACCATTACGAATAATTAGTATCGTTTCAAGTGCATAAATGTAGATTCACATGGCTAATTAATCACACAATCGTAATGTATGTTAATAATCTTGATCAATTTTGTCATGTTAATAATTTCCGCATCACACTTTCTTTTAAAACTAATTTTCTTTTATATAAACTGATTTCAAAATCTATTAAAATAACTCACTGTTCGAAAAGATGCTCCGATTCACTGCAATTGGCTTTTTTATATACTATAAAAAACATTCACTAAATTTAATGAGATAGTTCAACTTACATATATATAATTTTAATGAAGTCATACTGGTTATTCAAGTTGACCTTTCTAAGTTACTCTTTCTACCAATAGAATATGTTGGAAATGCACCACTTGGTTAATCTCCTTAGTACTATATTCTCTATATTCTCTATTTACTTTTTGAGTTTAAAATTTTCCATAATATACTTTTTCAAAAACTTGTCGAAAATATACATTTTGGAGATGTTATCAATATTTTTGTCTTCCGTGGACATGAATTCATCTCCAGTGGACATATATAGTGGAGATGAATTCTTGTCCATCGGAGACGAATTTCTGAACATATATAGCAGACATTATCCGTCATATATGTCTATCGGAGACGAATTCCTGTCTACTGGAGACAAAAATGTTAATAATGTCCCCAAAAGGTATATTTTTGAATTAGATTTTGAAAAAGTATATATTGTGGAAAATTTTAAACTCAAAAAGTATATAAGGAATAATTTTCTCTAATATTAAAATTGAAGTTTCTATAATTAGTCTCTCAATCATTCAATCTTTATCCTTATAAAGAAATTTAGAATTTTTTTTAAACAATTGGATCGACATAGTCTGCTCTGTAGCCAAATTGCTCCAACTAGAACTAGATAAGATTTAAACTCAGCACTTGGCTCCAAGGTAAATAAAAGACAAACCAATTAGGCTTCTTGGTGAAATTTTCAGAATATCATATACTTATTCGTAATATTTCAAAAATATATTAATATTAGAGTTGCTTAACATCATAATTTTCTGGAAACTTGTTGTGTTTTTGTCAGAAAATGCAATTTTCCAGTTAAGTTCATCCTTTTATAAAAGAAAATTCTTTTATCTTTTTTGGAATGTTGAGTAACTCTACAAATATTTATACATGAAATTGTATATATTAATCTTAAAATATTGCCATACAGAACAGAATATTTGGTGGCTCTCCTGTCTCATCATATTCTTAGGTTTGACATCTAAATTCGCAAAACTTCATTCCTATACAACAGTGACTTAGCGTAGGTCGAGTACATATATAAGCTTTTTTCTAAATGAGATCTTTTAATTGTATAGATGTTCATGTCTTTCGCTCACCATTAGACCACCACCGTAAGGTTTTGATATGATTACTCTTCGATGATGCAATGGTTAAAGATTAGTTTTATAACTAGAATCAAAATAATCTTTGAATCATATACACTACAAGTTCAACAAGTTCAGTTATATTCAGATGCTTTAAAAACTTAAACGATACCCCTAGCTCTCTTTTACTGTCCCAATGTATTATTTTTAGTTTGGAGTCTCCTAATTATTGCTAAACAAAGAGACCGAGGATGATGAAGACCGGAATGCATATTATTACCAATTAGGTTTTTAAATACGCAATATATAATATCTAAGTGTTAAAGAAGATAACCGAAAATTAGGTATAACCTAAAAGAGAACGTGGCTAGCAAAACTCAGTGAGCAAGAAAGATAGACATGTGGTTTGTCTTTTTCTGGCATAACACTTGTGCATGGATCACCAAAACCTCTCTCTCTTTCTCAACTCCCTATTCTTTACTACTTTGAGTAGAGTCCATATACACTAATTTTTATTAGATGGATTATGGATTAGTCTTGTTCCGATCAAAACCAAGTTGTAGCTATATACAATAAGTTTTAATATATCATAGTTGTCCATCCTAAAATAGAAATATAAGATACAGATCGTTTCGTACACTTTCTCCATTGTGCGATTAATAGCTCATTAGTGAAATTTGAAAAATATATTTCAGAAGCGCTCGTGGAATAATAAATACTGATCTATGCTTCTTCTATTTCATTGCCTTGGTTGAGACTAGCAGAGTGCAGCTAAATTACGATAATCTGACGCTAGTAGACTTCGAATATGACAAAATTTTACTTTTTATATGAACTCTAGATATTAGTTGATACATTCAGTGAGGTCAATGTATAGATAACAAGAACTACGTGATTCCCATCATCCCATGCATACATACATATTATATATATATATTGATTGTCAGACAACTACTTATATAATATATGATTCAAATGGTCTCAACTTCCGATGTGATATATATATATATATATGCGCATATACATTCCCATATATTAACAATCACTTCATGAATATTTTTCTTTTCTTTTCTTTTTTTCCAAAGAAGAAAAAAAAGTTAATTGATGAGAGAATGAAGAAAGTAAAACTTAAAAAGAAATCATAACGGTGTGAAACATGCATGCACAATAATCTTAGGGGGAATTTTGTTTGCTTACTTTTAGTCAATCCATGCATCATGCATGTGGCCTTAATTATAACGATTCCAATGATATATATATATATATATATATGTATATGATAAATAAGCACGTATAAATTCAAATATGTGTTAATATGAAAAGCTATATATAATTTATGTGTATATGTTTATATGCATAATGCAATTCCATAGAGTGAGAGCTCTAAGTCAATTGAAGATTATCTTGATAGAAGTTGCTAACAAAGCATACCTAACAGTGTGAAACATGCATGCACAATATCTTAGAGGAGATCACATTTGTTTACGTTGGCCTTAATTCAGAAACATATGCATGTGTCTTTTAGAATTTCGAAGTACTTTCTGATCCGTATGTACTTTCCTTACATTAATTATATATAGCATGTGCGTTATAATTGATCTAATCTTTTGTGTATGTAAGGGATTTGTAGTTTGAGTGCATCTGGTCCATATTTATTAAATTAAATGCAAAATTTACTATTACTATTATATTGTAAAAATGGATCTGTAAAATTTGAGTTTTTTGTATTATGTAAAATCAAGATACGTGAATAATTGAATCATTTCAGGAATAACTATGTAAAGACCACTTAAGGAAAAAGAGGACTTTCAATAAATGTTTACAAACTAGGCATTTGAAAATAAATACATAAAATTTTAAAAATAATTTGAAAATCAAAATGATACAAAATGATTATATATTCACTTGAATTTAGTAAGTTGTGGAGATTGTGGTATATCTTATATATTATATATTAAAGCAGAAAACATTTTCATTTTGATTGTGTTATAAACTTTAGGATAAATTTAACATATGATTTACAACTACCCTTAAAAATAGTTTTAAGGTAGGTTTTGTTATAAATTTTATAATTAATAGAAAAATTTTAAAAAACTTAAATTTCATAAAAATATATCGATTACAAATTCGGTTCTTTGATTCGATTTTGGTTTGGTTTGGATTAGGTTTTCCGGGTATATAAATTTAGGACTCATTCTGCTATTTTATCAGGTTTAATTTCTCTCATATGGTTTTTGGTTCTTTTGATTTAACACTTATACGAGAATATTTATTTTTTGGGTCGGGTTTGGTTTAGTATAAATCGAGTTCAAGTTGGATATCCCTATATAAAATTTTAATATTAAAAATAATAGCAATCAAAAAACTCTAAAAAGCTTATATTTGGTTCTTGATTTAGTTCCAGTTCGAGTTTGGTTTTGTTATATATATATATATATATATATATATATATATATATATATATTATATAT